>JAGFMF010011862.1:9370697-9403090 GCA_019455555.1 Galemys pyrenaicus
CATTTAGGTTGTTTCCAGGTCTTCCCTATTGTAAAGAGTGCTGCTATAAACATAGGGGTGCAGGTATTCTTTTGAATCAGTGTTTTGGTGTCTTTTGGGTATATTCCTAGGAGTGGGGTTGCTGGATCCTATGGAAGTTCCATTCTTAGTAGATTGAGGAACCGCCATACTGCTTTCCATAATGCTTGGACCATCTTGCATTCCCACCAGCAGTGTAAGAGAGTTCCTTTTTCTCCACATCCCCGCCAACATTTGTTGTGCTACTTTTTTTGATCTGTGCCATTCTCACTGGGATGAGGTGGTATTTCATAGTGGTTTTGATTTGCATTTCTCTGATGACAAGAGAAGTTGAACAGTTTTTCATATGCCTGTTGGCCATTTGCATGTCCTCTTTGGAGAATTGTCTTTTTAGTTCTTTTGCCCATTTTTGGACTGGGTTGTTCACTTTGTTTTTGTTTAGTTTGGTTAGTTCTTTGTGGATCTGTGTGAGAAGTCCCTTGTCAGTAATGTTGTGTGCCAAGATTTTCTCCCAGTTGGTGCGTTGTCACTTTGTTTTGGTTAGCGTGTCCTTTACCATACAGAATCTTTTAAGTTTGATTTAGTCCCAGCTGTTTATCCTCTCCTTCACTATCTTTGCTTTAGGTGTTGTATCTCTAAAGATGTCATTGATGTGTATGTCATGTAGGGTTTTGCCTACTTTTTCTTCAATGTATTTTGTGGTTACAGGTCTTATGTCTAAGTCCTTAATCCATTTTAAGTTGATTTTTGTGCATGGTGAAAGGCAGTATTCTAGTTTTATTCTTTTGCATGTAGCAGTCCAGTTTACCTAGCACTTATTGAACAAGCTGTCTTTATTCCATTGCATATTCTTCACTCCTTTGTCAAAGATTAGTTGTTCATAAGCTTGTGGTTTGTTTCTGGGCTTTCTATTCTATTCCATTGGTCTATGCATCTGTTTTTTGTTGAAAGGAGACATTTTTATAAAATAAAAGATTGTCAGAGGAAAACTCTAATTTTTCTTATTTAGCATGCACATACATGTGCATTAATATGCATTAATATAGAGTACTTGTAGTAATTTCTTTGTCCAGACATTATAAAAAATAAATATGTACTTAATTCCTAATATTTCACAGCACTGTTCTAAGTTCTACAGAAAAATTTAAAAATTACTTATTTAAATAATAAAAAATCCCATTTTTCATTAACATAAAGATCATTTTTGCCTATTCTATAATGGATGCTTTTTGTGTACATAACATAATTTCACATATCTAATAATATAATGCACATAACTTGATTCAGTATAAGACATATTTGGATAAGTACCCCAGTAAAATAAAAGTACAATTAGGGTCTACCTGGTAGGATAGGGGTTAAGTCTCAGCACTGTCACAGCAATGGCCTGAGTTGCTGACCATTGTAGGTGACCCACATATGGAACAGCACACCTCTCCTGTCTCACTCACTGCTCCCCTCAGCAGTGGATTTCAGTTGATTTGCCTGCTCTACTCTGCACTCTGTCTCTGGTGAATCCTCTCACTCCCTGTGTCTCTGGCCTACACCCCAGTTCTTCTATGCATGCATGCATAAATATTTTTTTAAAGAAAAGTTCAATTAATTGAGGTTGATATCTTATCCAGTTGTGATCACCACAAAGGTTTAAGAAGAAAGTGATCTTTAAAAGGAGTAACTTTGGAGAAGTTTGTCTTTATCCATTCGCAAAAAAGAAAAACAAAATAACACAAGGTTGATATTTCAACAGCCTCTGTCTGTTGCAAAATCATGATTTATTCATGGTTTGATGGGTGCTGTAATCAAATACAATTTCAAATGCTTGTTTGCAATGTTGGTCTTTATTGTCACCAAATGTGAGGAATAGTTACTTTAAGTACTCATTTCTCCAGCTTCCATTTTGAGACAGTCAGGGTACAACATACAGAATTTATCTGAGATTTTTGCTATCAAATATAACAGCAGCAAAATTATTCTATTTTGCAGAGGGAGGTAAGTTTTACCCATAAATTTGTGATTTATGGAACATTTTCAATGCTTATTCTACATCGTTTTTCACATTTAGTTATATTTTTTTAATAATGTAAAAAACCACCGCTCAAACTATTTCCTTCAAAATTCCCTTTTAGTATATTCAGAGTTTATAAGTAAGGAAATGAAAACTGTAAATGTTATGAAACTGTGAATTTCAAGGAACAGGTGAATATTCGATCTGGGATTAGAACCTAGGAGGCTTGTTTATAGAGTGGGCTCTAAGTAAAAATCTTATGTAGATTATGTCACTCTATTTATTTTTCCAGATTCTTTTACATTAATCCTGATTGAGGATTCAACATTTTTTCTTTTCTCCTGTTAAGTAATGTGAATCTTCAGCCAACATTCACTCCCAGTTCTGCCTTATCTCCTCCTTCTCTCCCTGCCCCCATGTATAAAACTCTCCACGTTTTCTCAAGTTAAGACAAATTTATTTCAACTTTGAAGAAACTTTATGTTTTGAACTCTTCCTTGAAGTAAAAAATACTCTCATTCCTACAATAGTTTGAAACATCATACTTGGTCACTCAAAACCACATCAAGACGCTTTTGACCTATTTCTGAAAGTGAAAAAAGGAAACATCACATAAGGCTTTTCTTCCTTTGTCAGTGAATCTTGAAAGTCCTGAGCAACCAGCAACACGCTTTTCACTAAAACAAAATAGAAGTTACAGAGAAGTTGCCATTTTACAATGTTTATATACCAAGAGTCCTCTGGGCACAGCTAAAACCACAAATCTCACTCTGGAAGTGGTGTTTGCCATTGATAATTTGTTACTTTCAATTCCAATAGTTCTTTCCTTACTTTCTTTTTTTTCCTTACTTTCTTGTTTTTTTTTTTTTTTTAAAGATTTATTTATTTATACATACAAGAGCTGGGCTAGAGTCCAGGGTGGTGAGAGGACTCACCAGTGACAGAGTGGGGAGAACAGGCAGATGGACTGAAACACACTGCTGAGGGGAACATCAGGCGAGGTAGGAGAGGTCCGCTACACCATGTGGGACCCTCCCTGGCTGGAGGCAGGGATCGAACTCCTGCTGCAGTGGCAGCGGTTTGCTTCATAGTGCGTTGCTTAACCCACTGTACCATCAAGGAGGCCCCCTGAAACTGTTATTCTTTATAGTTCTTCTCCAACTGGGCAATCTTTTGTAAATATAGGTGTGATTCACTAGAGTGAGGGTAAGAAGTGAAATTGTAATTTTGCAAACAATTCCAGGTTATGTTGATATGGACACAAGACTAAGGAGAGACTGTTCCATGCTGGCCAGTGGACATGTGCTGATTGGACACCATCTTTCATGGGCACTAACTCTGAAAATTGGGAAGGAAGAACTTCTGGAGTGGTCTAGCTACACTGCCAGCAAACATCTTCACTGGTAATTACAAGAGGAGACCATTCTTGGCTTTTTTAGTATATTAACTATTCTTTTTTTAAATTTAATTTATTTATTTTTAATTTATATATATTAACTATTCTTTTGATCTAGATGAAGGACTTCTGACTAATTGGTCCCATCAGACTTTAATCAATGTGAAAATGATTGCTTTGTAGTACTAATTGGGGTACGAGGATTGAATACTAATGGTGAAGAACAACCAGTTGGGATGGCTCATATATTGCAACTGGGATTTAAGTAACTTGTAGTCATGATAGACAGACATATGGATTTACTTAATAAAATATAAGTCTAGGTTTGAGAACCACTGCTTTGAACTATGTCACTGCAAATTTGAACTCCCTCTCCTTGTTCCAGTTTAGGGAAAGAAACTATTCATATTTTAAATAATTATATGACTTCATGTGACTTGTCCCATCCTCCCATGCATTTGTTATTTCTAGTTAAGAATTCACTTATATTTCAGGGTGAGAGCTGCTACTCTGGGTGTTCCATTAAATTATCTATACCCTTTCTGTTCCAAACAAAACCAAGCTAATTTAATAACTTGTCTTATTTAATTCTATTTGAGCAATGTTAATGTTGGTATGATTTTTATAGAAATTAAATTTATTTTGATCCCAGATGTCACCTTATGTTTGTTTTTTTAAATAAGAGTCTATTTATTTTCAAAGCTAAGAAACTGGTACTCAGTAAATTGATAATCCTTCCCTGGGTGATAGCATTTTATTAATTTTTTAAAATGTGCAATGATAATTGGCAAGTGAAATACAATGTAAAAAAATAATGTTTACTTCTAAAATTACCTTTTTAAAGTAAGTGTATATAAATATAATTTGGAAGACCCAAGAAGCTCAAGGTTAAAAAAAAAGACATTGTTCCAAGTAAATAAATTACAAAGGCAGAATTCTAAAATGAGTGCTCCTTAAAATTCTATATGGTGTGCTTATTTGCTTCCTATCATCTCCTCCTTCCCCTCAATCCCAGACACTTGATTTTACAATAAGATAATGTGTTAAAGATAGTCAAATATATACTAGTGTGCATTCCTTTAGTCTTCCACTTGGTAATAGAATATAAGATTTAACTGGGTGTGTATAATTTAGCTAAAGATTAAAATATTGACCTCATATTCTCTTCTGCAATTGGGCATTACTATGTCTTTAGTTTTTATGACTAAACTAAGTAGATGTAATTGGTATACCTTCTGAGTCATGCTCTTAACAGAAAGTTACCATTATCTACTTCTAATTTCCCCTTGCCAGTGGGTGGCATATATCCCACTAATACTGGGTCATCTCCAACTGTGCTACCAACCAAAAGAAATATTCTAGGTAATAATAAGGAAAGAAAAAAAAATGGATCCTTGAAAATATCATTATACTGCTTTCTAGTTTCTGTAAATGTGATAGTTTTACTCACTATATAAGAACTTTTTATATATAAACATATGCGTGTGCATATATATGTATATATGCTATTGTAACCTAAAGTGAGATAAACATAATGTATTTCATTATTGTATATTGTTTTAAAATGTTTACATGTTACTGACACTTTAGGAAATAAATTATTTTCCTAAGAAATTACATTCCCTCTTCTCATCACACAAATAGACTATATTGGCATATTTTATATATCTTTTAAATGATTTCAATCACAACATAAATTAATTTGTATTTATTATGGTCTACTTCATATAAAATAACTTATCCAATAAAAAATTCTTGATATTTTGTAAATAGATGCTTATTTGTATCATCTGATTCTTCTCTGAAGTTTGGTATTTTTTATCTACATTAATTTTTTGAGGATTTGAGAATCATCATCTTTCTTTTAGTAACAAAATATCAGTGAACTGTTTATATTGTCTCTATAATTCATGATTAGAAAATTGTCATTATCTCAGTTATCTACTAAATATTCCCCCACATTATCTTTTAGTTATTTTTTATGATAAATTGAATTTCAAGAAAGTAAACACAACATTGGTAAAGAGAAGAGACTTTTATAATCCTTGAGAAATTTAAATGTTGAAGAAATGCTAACCATCACTAAACATGAATAAATTGACAGACATGCTTACTGAGTTCATTCCTGGTTACTAAGAACTTTTGAATGAATATTTAGGTTAATCAAATGTCTGTTAATAAAAGTAACACAGGATCGGTTCACTTACTTTCCTCCCTATCCTGTATAAAAACAATACTTCATTCTTTTCACAGGCTGCACATTTTAATCCTTCTAAAG
Source organism: Galemys pyrenaicus (assembly GCA_019455555.1). NCBI lineage: Eukaryota > Metazoa > Chordata > Mammalia > Eulipotyphla > Talpidae > Galemys > Galemys pyrenaicus. The sequence continues at coordinate 9,376,395 of JAGFMF010011862.1, forward strand.
CCCCAAATGACTCCTTGAAATTTAGGACTCTCCCAGAGACTCAAGCTCATTATTCTGAAGATCAGTACTCATTATGATGAACTCAACTGCTACAATTCAAGGAAATTGAGATGAATTATCTATTGATTCTAGTAAATACAATAATAGAGTTTATGGAAAATTCCTTGTCTAAGTCCTTTTATCTGGAAAACAGTGATAATCATGCTCTCTACCTCAGGGGTTTACTTGTGAAGACAGAGGGCTTATACATGTGAAAATTGTTTAAAGAACCAGGACAAGATCAACATTCATTTATGTTAGCTCTCTTGACAATCATTATTTTTACTGTTTTTAGCTGATGTGAAAGAGGAAAAGGTAATTACATCTTCTCATTAGATATACATCGGTCAAAAGAATCAATGAAAGGTGCTAGGTCCATGTTACTAGGGTAGGATTTTTAATTAGCATTCTAATTCTCTTGTTCATCAAAGTTTTACTGATCCTCTACCTCTCTACCATTTATATTTTTTTATCCTTTTGTGAGATGTTAGATTTTTAAATGTCATCATGAGACAGAGAAAGTAGGGTTTGCACATGATAACTGCTTTATACTCACAAAATTAGTTCCTCAGCACAACAGTTGATTATGGTATATCTGGGGCATTCCCATAATTACTATTATCATTGCCTATATGAGCTGTGTTTGCAAAACCAGGTTCACAAGAACATCCCATGATTGAGAAACCTCTGTAGTGGAAAATATGCTATATTTATTTTTTCATCTTCCTTGGTCAAAGCCACTTCCTACAATTATACTTTAACCATCAAAATCAATGAACTCCTTCTAACCAATTTACTTAGATAAAGCCAAACCAAACAACAAAACAAAACTTGGAATCAACTTTAATGCTTCTCCTTCTCACCTTGTAGGGTATCTTTCTACCAGTCTTACCTATTTTCTTTCATGGATACTATGCTGATCCAGTCATCATTCATATTTTCTGGCTTATTATAGGAATATCTGAATTGTCTCCACGAATATACCCTGTATCTGCTTAACATAAGAATTAGAGAAATGCTCTTGAAATCTAATTCACCGTCACACATTCTTCCTCTTAAAAATCCATAGTGACTTCCCATATCATTCTGAGTAAAAGTTAAAGTACTTGCAAAATATGATGAGGTACTCAGTGATTTACTCCCACATTACAACTCAAGGCTTATCTCATTCTTCTCTGTTCTGAAAACAGAAATTGTCCAATATAAAATCAGACTTCCTTTGAAGTCAGTTCATATTTTGATTATAATTATCTGTATGTATACATACACATCTTATATGTACACATTATGTATGCTATAAACCCTATATATTATCTATAATTGATTTTATAGATTTTTTATTATTATATTTGTTTTTGACTATCAGTTATTTGCATTCCTGAGAATTTCGGAGTCTGTTATTCTTTGAGAAATTCAGTGCTTTAAATTTGATCTTTCTTTTCCTTGGTTAATATTCTTGAGTGAAAAGCAAGTTACTGTAACAAGTAACAGTTTTGAATTTGCACATAGCAGAAAGAAGTTTAGATCTTTACTCTGCAACATACCAGTTGTGTAGAACTGATAACATTTCAGCGTATAAGCTCATTCCTCATTAGCATAGTGGTAAGAATTCCTGCCTGTCACTTTAGTTTATGTATTCTGAGAGACTGTGTGCACCATATTGATCTAAGCTCCACCATGGCCCAGCCAGTGGATTTGGTCACATGATTTTGTTTTGACTATGTCATTGTTAATGTATTAACTCTTGAGAATCTATTCTCTCTGTTCCTAGTTTAGACTTTAAAATATAGAGACTTTCTACTTCTAAGAGCTTGCTTTATTTTGTATTGTTTTTCATTTTAACTTTCTGTTCTGATTACTTGGTAAACAATTTTAGAAAACCTGTCATACTATGTGAGTGTTTCGGGGCATTGTCCTTACGTAGAAACCTGATTTCTTTATGTTGACCTCCTGAAAATGCCTGTACTCCAGAATTTGCTCTGATGGGAAGTTTTATGGATTGTCCTGATTCTGATTTGACAAAAAAGAAAAAAGAAATAAAATAGTTGGAACTGTTCTAACATGCTTTTTGTAACTGCTTTGAGATTCTGTAGCTGTTTCAAACATTGTCATAGTGAGTTACATTTGCTAACATTTCTCCTTTGTCTTTTGAACTCAGATGATCATCAATCATTTATTGTAGAAAAGAGAAATATACAGATGTTCTAACACTGAACTTGAGAAAAAATTGGAATATTTTTTTCATTAACTCTGGTCTTGGGTTTCTCATTTCAAATAAATTTAGGTGTAAAGGATGCTTTTAACATGTCAAGTTTTCCACGAGATCCAAGTAGAAAATTAAGAGTTTAAATCAAGTACTTAACCTTGCTATTGTTATAGGATTTTCCTTTGTTGTCTTACCAGGAGCCTGAGAAGAAAGTGCATGAAACTCAGATTCAGTAGAAGTCACAGTGACAGACCTACATGCTTGTATTCCATCTGTATACATACAAATCTTCTCCTTGGGCAGGGTGTGATTTTTAAGTTTGGTTTCCTAAAGTGAGTGATAAAGGTACACTTATACATCATAAGCAATTCAATGATCCTTATAATGCCCAATATTTTATTTATTAATAATGGCTGGGCTTGGTGTCCACAAAAGAGAAATCAAAAGAAATCTCCAGACTGTATAAAAATTAAAACATCGATTTATATCCTTGGGCGTTTTGGTCTAGTCTTGAAACTACATATTCATGTATTTTTTGATATCATTTTGCAATGGAGAAGAACATATAATCCTATAAAGTGCTATGTAGTCAAAAAAATTAAAGTGTTATATTTTGTACAGATGTGTTTCTATTAGTTTTCGCTTAACGTTCTCATCTATAAGATGAGAATATTCTGTGTCCCACCTTTCTTACTGGCATTATTTTAAGGATAAAATAAAGTATGAATATGAAAGCACATGTTACAAAACTAATATAAGATGCATTATTGTTAATAAAGTGGGGAAACAATTATGCCTACTGTGATAATCTTGTGATTATCTGGAAGCAATTTTTATTATTTTTGAGGTAGTATTGATTTAGAACAGTGTGTATGATTCAGGGATTAGGTTCACAACTGCTGCAGATGTACATTACCATGTCCTGTCCACTATTATTTTCCATGCCATTGGGCCCAAGTCCCCAAAGATCTCCCTGAGGCTTAGATAATTTAAGTGACCAAGGACAAATCTCACTACAAAGTAGTGACTTGAAACAACATCTGACTCGGAAAGTCTGAGTACTTTCCTAAATTAGAGGTCGTTCACTATCTTGAATGGGCCTGACATTCCTTCCTCTACTTGTATGGTTGGTGGTAAAAAATTAGATTTAGCACACTGAGATTATGAAAAAAATACAGTGAACAAGACTATATTGAGATTAAATGAGCTCATTTACAAACCGTCACCTCTATGAACTCCCCCAAGAGGTATAATTTTTCTGTATGTTCTGTACAAGCCAACATGACCCTGGCAGATCCAGAGAGCACTGGCATACTGTGATCAGAGCCTCTGTCTCATTATCTGTGAGTGTTTAATGATCCATGCTCTGCTTTCTGCTGGCTAGTGATGCTTAATAGATTCCCTGCATAAATTTTTCCTTAAGAAAATTATTTTGAAGTTTTTCAAATATAGTACAATTTTGTATAAAAAAGCATTTGCAGAACAATTATAACTCATTATAGTCATGAGTGATAATGACTTAGTAGGATCACATTACAAAATAATTTTTGGTGTCACAAAGCTTTAGACAAATTATGTGTATGAAGCAAAATACACTGTTCTTAAGCCACATCGATTTTTTTATTTGAATACCTGAATCATACTTTACCATTTAGATATGTTATCTGACACTAAAACTTTTTACTTTTGGAGATCATTGAATATCATTTTACTATGTTATTGCTGATCACTACTATGTTACAGAAGTCCTCTGAACCATTTGGTGCCTGTAGTGGAATTCATATTTGACTAGCTAACTGAAGTTGAAACCAGACTCCATATGTTTGGAGAATTGTGTTCTCCATGAGATTGCCCTCATGTCAGACATGAGCTCTAAATCTTAGGATCTCCTTAGGACCAGCTCTAAATTTTGGGGTTCCAATGATGCCATAAGTTTCAATAATGCTAGGATGATACACAGAACTCAGGGGGAATACAATACAATCCTAGTTCTATTATAAAATATACAACTTAGGAGCAACTAAATGAAAAAGACACACAGGGCAAGATCTGAGAGGATTCTAGATGCCTACTTCCCTTACTTAGGTGTGTCATTCTTCTTGGACATTAATGTATTTGCCATCTAAAAAGTTTTTGAAGTTTGGGTTTCTGGAGTTTTATTGGGGTATTAATATGTTGTGGATTCCCCAGACATACTTGTTCTTGGAATATTGTTTTGGCATCCAGAGTTCCTGCTGGTAAAGCTAAAATGTAGAGTCAGGTACAAACCAAGACAAAAGCCTTGGTATGAGGAACATACTGGGAAGAAAACAGTATGTGCTGAAAATAGCAGACAGACATTCTGACCAGATAAGCAAAACAAGCTAAACCACCTTGATAGAAAGCTAAGTATAAACAAGAACTAGAGATAGGGTGTTTTGATCAGCAGCAACAATACTTTCCCACCTTCCCTAAACCTGATCCCCAATAAATGTGAGACAGCCCTGGAAATAAGTAAGCGCTATACTCCTTGAGGTATAAGCCCCTTCTCTCTCTCTCTCTCTCTCTCTCTCTCTCTCTTTCTCTCTGTCTCTCTCTCCCTTCCTCCCTCCCCCGCTCCCCTTGGAGTTTGAGTTGTCTTTCCTATGGCCTGAGATGCTCCTTAATACTGCCTCCCCATAAAGCAACAATATGTCACATTAAAAAATGTATGACAGTGAAAAACTGCCAAATCCATTGCAAAGGAGGGACAGAGAAATATATAACATGAGTCAGTCCAAATGGAAATGTCTGCTACCAGGCACTGGTGAGATATGCAGGGTTGGATTTACTCATCTTCTCTTTAAGGTAAAGTGAAGATTTTTACAATATCTCTTGTAAGAAAACACCATTCCTTATTTGTCATATTGCAGACATAATAAAATAATAGTTTTTGGTTGTTACCCATCAAAAAAAAAACCTCAAATTAATGGATGGTAGAGATGCATAAACAGATATGCCCCTATCACGGAATAGCTAAACCTATCTGAAACATCTGGTTTCATCCTTTAAAGACAATCATTATCCTGTGAATCAGGGAGCTAATTGGAAGCAAAACTGTGATGGATAGGGTGAAGTAGCTCACCTATGTTCAAATCAAACTCCCTCACCCCCCAACCTTGTTTCCTTGGGCAGTTCATTTTTCTGCCTCAGTCTTCTCTGGATTAAGTGGAAATAATGAAAGTATAATATTCATAAGGCAGCTGTGTTAAATAAATTAAGGTTACAAAGCAAATAAGCAATCTAGCCAAAATCCAATCCTCAAAGTCCTTTCCTATCCCAGGTAATTTTTGTATATACAGTGAGGATGGTCCCTGTCTTCAGACAGTTTTTATCACATGGGAGACACAATTGCTCACTTGTGCTTTAATTTCACATTGCCATGGTAACAACCATTCCAGGATTTATCATGAAATCTACAAAGCAACTATATGGTCATGATCTATATTTATTGACCAAGTTTTCTTAAAACATCTACTGGCGATAAATTTGACGTAAAATTGAATTAAAATTTAAAACATGCTACTCAATTATATATTTCCCCCTTCATTTCTTTAAATACATTTTAAAGTCTTCATTATTTGTGAGGGGAACCCTCAAGGGTGGTTTCTAAAAACAATACTGAAATAGAGACAACGTAAGAAAGATAAAAAGGACAAGTTTTACAAATATGATACACCATGATAAATAAAATGGTGTTTTTAAGTCATTTTTCCCCTGATATTGATGCTTTCTGAAACACAGAAGAGTTTCAAAACACCACTCAGTTTCTAAAAAATAAATTAAAATTTTGTTAGCTTCTTCCTTAAAAACTCTAACCTTCTTATTTTAATTCGAAAGACTAGCAAAGAATCTGAACCAGAACTATGTGCTAAGTTAAATGCCTCTTAAATTTTTACCTACCCTGTGGGCCATGCAAACAGAGTATATAAGGCAGAATCAATTTAGAGGTCTTGGATAGAAAGTACTCTCTTCCATCTGCCCTTTTAACGATTTCTTCAAGTATAAAAATGACTGTTGGCACAATGCTAGGTGATATTCTGAACCCCATCAGAGAGCTGGAAGAGGGAGTGAGCCAGTTAAGCTGCATTTCCAGCTCTTGAGGTAGACCTCAGTATTCGTTTACTAGGGAAATAACAATGAAGTTAACAGTCAGGTTGGAGAAGCATCAAGGGAGGCTTATTTGGGGTTGAGACTAGTCTTTTCATTGTGAATTTAAGCCTTTTTTTTTTTTTTTTGAAAGCCAATCCATTCCTTATCTGTGATTCAGCTAGCACTAGGGTTTTACCCATGAAAAGAGTATGAATGCAGAAAATTATTTCTTCTTTATTTGTTCTCCTCCCCTCCCTCCACCACAAATTTCTGTTGCCACTTCTTCATAGTAACCAGCAGAAACTGAGGGTTTCTAAAAATGGAAATTTTTAGACGCTATTCTAAGTGCTTTACATGCTACAATTCACCTAAATATCATAATGTTCCTTGATGGTAGATATTATTTTATCTCTCATTTGTAGATTAGAAAACTAGGAACAAATTGTGGAAGCAATTCGTACAAGTGTCTAAAGGTAATAACTTTAATTCAGGCCATCTGCTTTCACACTTTGTCACTTAATACTATTATAGCCCTTTTGGAATATTTTATATCTACCTCTAAAGTTAGTTCATATTTAGGAGTCAGTTCAAACATTAACTCTGCCAAATCCCAGCTTTTTTGTAACAAATTATAGCATTCTAAACCTCGGTTTTCTCATCCAAAAATGGAGTAAATATTTATCTTCTAAAGACATCATGAATAATAAATAAAGTAGAGTCTGGCAGTGGGACACACTATTCCAAAGTAAAGTTTGGGATTAAACTGGGTTTTTTTTGTTTTGTAAATAAACACCATTCCTTATTTGTCATATTTTAGACAAACATATAGAATGAAAGAAATTTCATTTAGTTAAAGAAATTTATTATTTTCTTCCCAACTAGTAAAATTGTGTTGATTGTTACAATCAAGAAGACATTTCAGTAAACCTTGTGGAATAGTGGATAGCTTCCAAATGAGAATAAACAAAGGCTGTTTCTTTAGAGTCTACTTAACAAGTCAGTCAGTCACTATCCTTTGACAGAGGATCAGACACAGGGAAGTGGGAAACTTTTCACTGGGAAAAATGGAAGATTAGATATGCACTGATTAGAGGTTGTTTGGTGAAACTAAAAGCTATATAACTAGATGTAGGACATCTTGAGTGATTATCTGGGAGGGGGAGAGGGGCATACTTGGCTTGGTCCTAAGTTGGAAGTGGAGCAAAAAAACAAGGAACCTTGGAATTATCAACCAAGTTTTGAACATTTTAAGTGAATTATTGCAAAGGATGCAATTTGGGTTCCTGGACTGGTTGCTGCAGATTATACATCAGAGTCTATATACATGATCTGGCCATTGTCCTTTTGTACAATCAGTCTCTGGGTGGCTAATTATTTTAGCTAATAAGCAATACTGCTAGAAATCATGGAAGTGAGTATGGATGATGCACAGATTTTGTGTTCTTGATTCCACTTCAGAGCACCCTGTGTCTTTCTCTTTCTTTTGTCTTACTTCTATTAGTTTTTTCTACACCAATCTATCTGCCCCTATTCTTTTCAGCCATTTTGTTAAAAGAAAGAAAATAATTTGTAAGAGATAGAATTTGGGAGAGAGAGAGAGAGTGTTCAATTCTCCTCTCTCAACCCTCTCCATATATACATACCCTTGAAGTCTATAGCAGGTTATTAAGACTGAAACCTTCCCTTCCTACAGACTATCTGGAAAGTGTTTGTTTGCAAACCCTTGTAAAGGAGCTTTGAACAAACCTCCTATGTTATACAACAAACAGAAGTGTCATTCTTGACCCGTGTTACACATAATAGATATTTGTAGCACCTTAGCTTCAAATTCAATTCAGTTAACAAAATCAAACAGGTCCTTGAAATTATGTTACCATCAAAATCTGTTGAATGGCTGAGATTCAGCACAACAATTCAGACAAGGAGTACTGAATATGTAGTAAGATGCAATGTATATGTGTTCAACCTACCCAGGCTACATCACATTAAATCCAGCAGTGATATTAGGAAAACTAAGGTGTCATTTGTTTTCCACATCATATCTTCTATCATCTCCAATTTCCTTCTTGTGCTGGGAGAATGAGTAGCATGTGACAGGATGGTTCTCTGCTATTTTCGACTGATGTGCAATGCATGTAAATTTTAGTAAGGGCCCAGTTGGGATTTTCCCAAACAATACGAGAAATAAAAACATGTAATGTCTTTTCAAAACTATTTTCTATTTGAAGTCAACTTTGCTTTTCTTGAAATGATTCCCCAAGCTCTCTTCTGGAAGAACAGTTCTGTAAATGGAATTTTTTGACTTTATTTGCACTTATGTTACGGTTATAGTGTTAGTGCCTAATGTATCACTGGAAGACTGTTGTGGATTTTATCTGTGCTTGCCACCAAAATTAAAATGATCTGTAACAAAAGAGCAGAGTAGACCTAAACTTTATACCACTTCTTTGTTTCATGCTATACATGAAATCTGACTTCTGTTTTTTAATTTGCTTTGCTCCAACATTTAAATGTGTGAAAAGGAGCTTTGAAAAGGAGTATAACATAAAGAAAAGATTAAGACTCTGGGTCATACATGCTTCAATTAGAAACCCTAACTCTTATCATTTAATGAGACTGTGATTTTTGGGGGGAAAGTTATTAAGTTGTCTGAGACTGCTACCTGTTCTGCAAAATGAGCATAATATGAACTATTTCAAATTATTTTTTATTAATACTATTTGAAAAAATATATTCAATGTCCACAGTCCACAGATCAGGCTTTGAATTAATGTGACAGTATTATTAAATTTAAGGGGGCCTTTTAGTCCCAGCATAAAGAATGTAAGGAAAGAATATTTTGTAATTTTAATCTAACTAAAATAAACAAGAAAATAAAGGATAGTATTGAGAGACTGAATTACTGGAGGCCAGTACCATGGAAGAGCCAAATAGGCAGAATTAGTATTGGTTGACAAGAATCAACTGGAGACCCTCCCTGTGGCTCAGTGGGTTAAGCAACACACTATGAAGCAAACTGCAGCAGCAGACCTCTCATGCTCCACCGCTGCTCCCCTCAGCAGTGTATTTCGGTCGATCTGTCTGTTCTGTTCCCTGTTCTGTCTCTGGTGGATCCTCTCACCTCCCACAACTCTGGCCTCTATCCCAGTTATTGTATGCATAAATATTTTTTTTAAAAGAATCAATTGGGATAAAGCCTACATTTCTATTATGTTTCCCTGGAAAGCAAAGACTGTACTGATTACAACTGACTTCATTATTTTTCTTCTTCAAACACTTATTGGTATAGGTCTCAAGGGAAATTTCTTTATTCAGTAGCATTTACTAGCTGATTTATTTACATCAGATCATCAGACATTGTCTCTTGACGCATGTTGGGTCTTTTAAAAGTAAAGATGGACATGAGCTTTGGAGTCATCTAGTTAAATATGTGGCTTAGTTTGAGTTCGTTCAGAAATGTACCCTAACAGAACACTGAGTGCAAGTAACATATGTGGGGGTGGAAGAAGTACCAGTAAAGGAATGAAGAAGAGAGGAAAGAAAGGATGACCACCAAAGAAAGTTATTATTCCAAGTAATCAATGAAGGTAAATAAAACTTAGTCAAACAGGAAAGCAATGAAAGCTACTGGGGCATGAGGAAGCTGGGATAATCCTCTTTAAAATAACCCCAGAAAATAACTGAAGAATTGTTCTCAGGACACCTGCAGGAGGAGATATTCTAGTTATTGTTCCTTTAATAAGTGACACTGGCCAAAGACTGTAAAGTCCATTGGTCACTGTGATAACCCTGCAAGATAGAGCTATGGTCAGAAGAGAAGTACAGACATCAAATAGATATTAATTCATACCAGAGATACTTTGGGGGTAAGTTTTGTTGGAAGAGCTTTACAACTGAGATTATTATGATAACAATTGTACAAATTATCTCTATGGCACTTGCAAAACACATCTGCACATACGCTATTTATCAATTTCAAATGATTCTAGTTGACCTTGCAAGAGAGAGAAGAGGGCCATTTAGGTACTTTTGTTATATTCTTGAGTTCAGTGACTTCAAATTACACTTACGTATAGAGAGGAAAAGTGCAATTTATAACCCTGAAAAGGTTAGGACCATTTCCACTGCATATTATCAAAATGCTTTTTACTGCATGCACAATCTACTTTCCTCTCAAGGTTGCTAAATTCCAATACCAACAACTCCTGGCAGATCCATTACCTCTTACCTAATTGAGACGAAGAAATTTTAAGTTCCTTTTGTCAGAAATAGCCAGTCTAAATTTCTAGAACAGGAGGGCACTAAACAAAGTGCAGAATCTAAATTCAAATACCACATTCTCCTAGCAGATATGTTTTAAAATACACAGTTCAAATCATAAACATTTTTAATCACTATAAATTAAAAATTTCAGGAATTACCTTGCATGGCTCTTGCTCAGCTTCACATTTGTCTGAGTTTACCTTATATGTTGATGATTAGTATCATTTAATAGAAATTGAAAATCTACACTCAAACTGCTTTGTTAAATACTATACGCCATAAACAATATCAGTGCTATATTTAAAAAAAATGTTTACATCTTAGGAAAGATATATATGTATTAGTGCATGGACATTCTATTTTCAACCATGATGTAATCAATAAATAACATAATTTTAGCATAAAAATGTGCTTGCGGTATTAATGTTCAAGTTCATATTTAACTTGTAATTAGTTTTTTCAATTACACTTTGTACTTAAATATTCTCAGCAGGATCTCTTATCTATTTTAACATGAGACTCCTCTTAAGTTAAAAAGGATTATGAGGCTTTGGTTTATATTTAATAGATATAGAAAACATACATGTGAATTTATTTGTTTATTAACTATAAATGTGAATTTAGAAGTGTAAAGGGAAGGCATTTTTTAAGCAAAATGTCTGATAGCTTTGTACCATAGTAACTAAAACATGAAATAAATTACTTTGCTTTCCAATTTTACTTTACAATGTCCTTTGGAGTGGCTATGCCCCAAATCATCTCTAGAAAATACTAGAGCTTTTCTATAAAAAATTAATGAAGCAAATAGTTTTGAAATTTGTAAACCGAAATTACAACTTAAGGAACCATAATGCTGAGGAGACATGTTTCTCTCGGAAGTTAAGAATTGTATTAGAGGTAATGGTGCTATCCTAAAATTGAGATGAATTAAATGTAAGATACAAATAAATTTTTAATGACTACATGGGTTTCATTTAATCTTGGAAAACAGGTATCATCAGTCTTCATTCCTTTACCACATTTCAAATTAGTAAATTTAAATTATTTTGAATAAAGAATAATACATAATATATATTTATCTGGTCATTAGCATACTTTCATCTGCCTTAAGGATAATGTCATAATTTGCTTAACAGAGTAAAAAAAATGACATCAGAGGTTCATTGCGCATTAGTTCTAATTCCATAAAATCATCTGAAAAAAAATGTTGTCACATACACATATATTTATGTATTTATGTATGTGTCTACACATGCTAGCTTAATTTATTACCTTTAGTTTACTTTAGTGAACACTGAAGATAGAAAAACCTTACCTAAAGGTTAGCTAGGGGAAAAAATTACTAACACTTGCCTGACCACTTCCTAGGAAATCTCAGTATGTTGCTTCTCATTTTTCAGTTATTTACCCATTTACAATCATTTTTATATTACCAATTCAATGTCTTATCTAAAACTGCCTCTCCAAGTAAGGATGTTTTTCATCTTTTATTTTAACTTACTGACTTCTATGAGTTGATGTTTCTTTTTTTCTTTTATCATACTTGAAAGTTTTTTCAGCTCTTGTAGAAATAAGCTGGATGGAATGGTCACATCTCATTGTTGAGGTAGGTTGAAAATAAATAGTACTGTACATGTCAGTGCAGGGGCTGAGAAGATTCACCAGAGACAAAGTGGGGAACAGAACAGGTGGACTGACTGAAATACACTGCTGAGGGGAACAGTGGGTGAGAAAGGAGAGGTCTGCTGTGCCATATGTGGGTTGCCTCCCTGGCCGGGGATTGAATTCATGCTGCAGTGGCTGCTATTAGTTTCATAGTGTTGGGACATAACCCCTTGCACTATCAAAGAGACCCCACAAAGCCTTTTACTATATAAGTTAAATTCAAATATTATTTCTGATGTGATTATTTGAAAGAAATAATAATGCTTTCAAATTATCTGCTGATCTGTTTCCCATCATTAATTGTAAATGAATCCATATCCAGTAATGCCATTTCTTTTTTAAGAATTTCAGTTATTGTGGATACTGCAATTATTAGACAAACATGAGCAGATCGTAAAGTGTCTTGCCCTTGATTATTCCACAGTCTCATTTGTCGTTCTCTTATAGACCAGTCAAATCCTGGCAGAGCTGTCATCATTTCTGAAACACTGTTTTTTAAAAAAATCAAAATCCTCTTTTTCTAGTTTTATTGAGATACGATTGACTTACAGCATTGTGTAAGTTTAAGTCTGCCTGGTGGTGCAAGGAGTTGAGTAGTGCACTGTGAGGCTTTCACAATCACTGCAGCACGAGTTCAATCCCCAGCCAGGGAGGGGACCCACATGCTGCAACAGACCTCTCCTGTGTTCCCAACTGCTCCCCTCAGTGTGTATTTCAGTCAATGTCCCTGTTCTGTTCCCCACTCTGTGTCTGGTGAATCCTCTCACCACCCCCCCACCTCTGGTCTATACCCCAGTTCTTGTATGTAAAAATAAATAAATATGTTTTAAAAATCATGTAAGTTTAAGGTGTACACTATGTTCACTTGATACACTGAATTGCATATTAAATCATATTCTTATAAAGTGTCACATGAATTTTAATATGAAAATTAAATGCCACCATGAAATTCTATCCATATTCTGTAGTTTTTATGAATATTGAATGCCACAATGATATTCTTATTTATTGAATGCCCATGTGAAAAAATAAAGTTATAAATGATAAAGGATAAACTTCTTTTGGGAGGAAGATATTCCTTAAACCTGTTTTCATTCTAAGCTCTTTGCATACTATTAAGAGAAGATTCTAGTGCAAAGTATGTAAACTATAAAGTACAATGAATCTTCAACCTATACATTGTCATAAAGTCATTTGGACTTAATTTCCAACTGCCTAGTTAGGTTGTTTGACCTCTCTTTAACTTTAAAAATATATGGACATATTTTTCTTTGATTTATCTCAGTGAGATCTTTTACCACTTGAGATCATATTTGTAAAACAATTTGATTGTCTCATGAATAATTGCCATATGATTCCAAACCACTTCCTAGATATTTCCTGTTTGAAGAACAAACTTACAGAATAAGATTATTCCATCATCTTCATGTGGATGCAGATTTTTTTTCTGCAAAAACAGATAAAATAATGTTTGCTTGCTGAGATGTCCTGTCTGTCTCAGAGAAATCTCTGAAAAATAAAATGTGCTTTCATAAATGTACACAAGATGTACACATCTTTGAAACATTTGAAGACTTAAGGATTGATTCCTGAAAGCAGCACTTCTTGTGAACTGTTTTGTGGCATTACCATCTCCCAGATTTCCAAGATTGTAAACCAGATTTCCAAGATTATAAAATGGGAGGATTTTAGTCTATTTTATTGTACACAACAAAAATCTCAAAATTTTACTTTTCCATTGTTCACATTTGTTTCTTTTAACTAATTAGCTCTATAATTAATGACTTATGTTTCTCTGAAAATTCTGATGAATTTCCATCTGCTCTTCTTGACTTCATTACTTTATTTCTCCCTTACATTTTCTATTATCATGGCATTTGATTTCATCTTTGATCTGGTCTCTGTTCCTTTTATCAAACCTATATTCTGCCACCTCTCCATATAGGCTTTTTGCTATAGTCATGCTGAAAAACATAGTTTTCTGAAGATAAGATGGGTTTCACACTCTAGCCTTTGCACATATGAATTCTGTCTGAAATGTCCTTCTTTAAGAGCCACAGTATAATATGCTGTTGGAATTTTGGAAGGGTTTTGGAAGCTGAATTTATGGTTCAATCCCAGGTTTTCTATTCCTACTTATTTGGTCTTTAACAGATTTTTAAACTATGTCCTCAGTTCACCATCTTGAAAATAGAGACAATAATAATGACACAACTACCTTCTGGGTTTTGTGTGGAACAAATGAGATAATAATTCGTGTCACATCATGCCATAATACAATCAATAACTGATAATTTTACTAATGGTTGCATTTTGGTCAATTTTACCTTATCTCTTGTTCAAATTCCTATTTATTTCTTCTTTTTGTGAAAACTTTTCCACCACTTTCCTTCCTTTACTAGGAGAAATCATTACTCTCCTTTTTGTGTCAATCATCTCTCTTATAGAAAGAATGTTATGTTGTAGCACATACAGATGATGGTATTATATATCTAACTTGCGCAATGGAATGTGAAACTTCTTTTTGTTAGGGGCCTAGGTTTTATTTATTTTTATAATTCCACTTTTTGTTTTAAAATACATCATAAATTAGAGGCTTAATAAATACAATGAACATAAAAATGAAAGGTAAAGTCAGGAGTGGTTTATCAGAAAATAAACTTGAGAGATCCCATAGGCATTACTTCTAATTCTGGGAAATATGTGACCCCTGGGGCTTGATAGAAGAATTATTTTCTCCAAACACATGAATACTCTCTTTCTGAAATGAATGCTTAATGGAAAAGAGACATTTTCCTCTCAATTTTACCTTTAGAAAAATTCTTCTCCTGCTTCCAACTAACTGATTTCTTCATTGACCTAAAAAGCTAAAATAATTTGTTCAACAAAATGTCCCATGTGACTTTTGGCAGTTTTATCTCTGCACACTAGGAGAGAAGTTCATGTTGAAACATGTCTGATTTTTTGTGCTCTTATTATTGCTACAATTTTAGAAGCCACATTAATTATTATCAAGCAACATTTTCTGAAACATTTTGATTTCATATGCTGAAGATGAGAGAAAAGCTTTGGTTTTAATTTTTGTTAACTGTTTAGACTAGAAATGTGTTCATAAATCCATAATTAGATCAGAACACATAGCTTTCCTTATTAAAATGATTTTTATGGATCCCCATTATTATTTTTATCATTTATTACAAAATCAATTTTATAGATTTAAGTAAAATAATTGTGAGAATACTTCAATTTTTACTTATGATCACTGTTGCTCTTATTTTTTGCTGAAAACATTTTCTTGACTGTCTTGGGCATGGTGAAAAAAATTAAATCTTCATAGATGATAAACAGTTTAATCAGATATTTAGCTTGAGGTTTTTGGGAGAAATTTGAATTGGATTTCTTAGTATTTTGATATTTGCCCTAAGTGTATAAGATTGACAAATGATTTTATTATTGTTTGCTTCAACAATATATACTGCCCTGTACAAAGGTACCATACAAACATGTAAAGCAAATTGGTAGAAAGAACTCTGACAGTTCTGAAAACATATTTGCTTTTCCCTAATCAGCTCTTAGCAGCTTTATCAAACCTTCTTGGTATTTTCAAGGTGGGAATGGTGTGGCAATGTATATTTGAAAATGTGAACATGTACTCCTAAAACACATACTATTATTGTATAACAGTGCTATCTCAACCTCACAAAGCACAAAACAAAAATAAATTACGATACTGTGGTGAGCACTAAAACCAAAAATTATTGCAGATGAAGAAAGCCATGGAAATAGGAAAATGGGGCCCACAAAAAAAAAAACCCAAAAAAAAAACAAAACAAACCTATTAGGGCATAGTGTCACCTTCCTCCCTCTAGGCACTGTAAACTTAAAGAGATATAAGATGTGATGGGATCCTGGAACTATGCCTGTTACTAAAACCCCACTTATTAGCTATGTTGTAGAAAGAATATGGACCTGATAATTTCCTGCTTAGTTAATAAATTATCTGTTCTCATGAAGCTAAAAAAAAATTCTATTGCATATGTCTTCTAAGAAACTATTAGCATTAGCAGAATCTACTTAAAAAAAACACAAAAAACCTGAATGGTACCCAATTTCAAGCCAGGTCATCCATCTTGTGATTACAAGAAGGAATTTTTTTAAATGTCCCCACTGACAAGTATCTCAGTTACGCTAATCTGTTGAAGGCAACTGATCAACTGTTTATGAGATATAAGTTGCAGTCACTGGTGTTGTGTCTAAACATTTTTCCCTTGTTTATAATTTTTTACCAAATCCATGATAATATACTACTAGAAAATAGAAAAATATTCACATCTTCAAAAATTTTGTGGAAGAAATATTTTTATTACATGAAGGTATTTTGCAGTGTATGCCAAATGACTTTTTTATAATAATAATCAGATCAAAGAACTGTAATGTACTTTGTAATTTCATTTCTAGGACAATAATTTTTACAGCATTTTACTCTGCAATTAGGGAAAATTGCATGTCTCATCTTTGTTGAGGACAAAGATCTGTACCACATGCTATAGACTTGGAAAAAATTATCATCTTCTCATTGGCTAGTTTGCTTTGGCAAATCTCATTCATTCAATCTAAGATAAACATTCAGGGTCCCCCTGATGATGTGGGAGTTTAAAGTCTCAGCACTATCAAATTATCATCAGTGGCATGAGTTTGACCCCCAGCCAGGGATCTGACCCACATGGAGCAGCAGACCTCTCCTGTCTTGCCTGCTCTCCCCTCAGCAGTGTATTTCAGTAGATCTGCCTGTTCTGCTCCCCACTCTGTCTCTGGTAAATCCTCTCATCCCCACACACCTCTGGCTTACAATCCAGTTATTTTATGCATAAATAAATGAATAGAAAATAAATAATAAGACCACCATACAGAAAAATTTATAGTGGGTGAACATTTCTTATAGTCAACTTTTATTAAAATTTTGGCACATTTTTCTCTAAATGTAACATATGTGTATTTTTGAACTTTCCAAAATATGTAGAATGAGTCCCTGTACTTCAAAAGATTGGTGTTGTTTGATCATTCTAAATGAAATACATTAATTCCTCACTTATTTTCACTGAAAGGTTCTTGGAAAATGCAATTTTAAATGAAACAACTTATAACAAAAGAAGTCCTCAAATAACTTCTTTTTGTTCAATGAAATTACACTAAAAATTTATGAGAAAAACAGTCCTAGTCAACACTGAATGAAATGACATTATTTGAGGAACAGCTGTACTAAGTGTTAATATGTGCCAATTAGTTTTGGCTCTGAGAATACAGGGAAAAACAAAACATTGTACCCTCAAAGAATTTATATTTTTGTTGTAAAAACAGACAATAAATAAATTAAAAAGTTAAATGAAATACAAAATGCGATTCGTCAGAAAGAAAACAAAACAGACTCTAGCATGGAAACTGAAAGAGCTTGACAGTGATAGATGAGGTAGTGAGGAAAAGCATTTTAAGCTTATGTTCTGTGAGTGAAAAACCCAAATGATGATGATCCTGTCAAATGAAATCTCAATTTGTTTATACCTCAGTAAAATTGGAGTAATGGCATCTACTTTATAGTGTAGTTTTGAAATGTTTTTGAAAACCAGCATAAATGAAGTAAACCAAGTCAGAGCAGGAAATTGTGACTCTATTTTCTTGCTATTTCTCCACTACTCTGTAAAGTAAATAATCACTAGTTTCATAATGAAACTGTTCTCAGACACTATGTGACCCTGGATCTTATGACTCCAGTTAAACAGGATTTGTGTTATAGACTTGACTATCTTCAGTTGGACTGTTTGCTCCTACGAAGCTGTTACTGACTTTCTTATAAACAAAACACAAATTTCAAAACAAAAGTGCCCAAGTTATCTATAGTTTTGGTACTCTTATTGCTTATATCAAGCATTTAAGTTTGCAAGTCTAACAAGAAAAGATAGCACATATTTTGAGATGACTTGTAGGTACAATAAGCGGTGAACTCCAGGTGGGATGTAATAATGTATAACAGTGATCAATGTTTGTAAATATATTTTTTAAAGATTTTGTTTATTTACAAATACAAGAGCTGGGGTACAGGTCAGAGGCGCAGGGGGGTGTGGGTGAGAGGATTCATCAGAGACAGAGTGGGGAGCAGAACAGGCAGATAGACAGAAATACACTGCTGAGGGGAGCAGCGGGAGAGGTAGGAGAGGTCTGCTGTGCCATGGGGGTCACCTCCCTGGCCTGAGATCAAACTCATGCTGCAGTGGCTGCAGAAGCTCCACAGTGCAGTGTTCAACCAGGGAGGCCCCTGTAAATATTTTTCATAGTATGGAAAATAAAGGGAATAATGGCATGATACATGTCTTTGTATATGAAAATATTCTAATGACAGAAAATATCTATGAATTAACATCAGAAATACAGGCTTTATGTTTTGAATTTAATACTCAGGTTCATACCCCAGTGTTATCATAAACGAGCTGTGTGTTCCCTAACACTATTCATTCTGTTTTCCTTAGAGACACCCAATTGTCCAAGATCATTATCAGTTTATTTCTTAGCTTATTTTTTTTTTAGTTTTATTAATGTATAACTGACCAAATTGTTGTATATTTCAAGTGAGCAACACAGTGATATAATATACATATGTACTGAATGATATTCCACCACTGAATTAATTAATATATCATTAAATCACAAGAGAGTGCAAGTTTATAAAGGTAATGTCAGAATACCCCTTCCATCTTCACTATTCTTTAAAATCTATATTGTTTTGGGGAAGTAAGAACCCAAGAGACATGTCTTAACTAACCATTTTGTCTTGTCTTTAATAATGACCCCTTGAAATAGGCAAGCAGAACTCTTAGGTTTCTCAGTTTATGTACTTTCCAACAAATATTTTGTTTTGATTAAATTAAGCCAAAAACATCACTCCTCAAATCATTTTTCCTTTTGGAGAAACAAAGCTTTGAGCATAGTAAGCACTTTTTCAAATGTCTTTTAGTTGAAAGATTTAATCATGGTTGATATTCTAGTTATCATAATTATTGCTGACTCTAAAAAAGATTTAATATACATATTGCAAAATCCTTGTTATCTTTTCCTAAGTGAAGAAAGCTTTTTATTAAAAGTTCTCCATAAGTTGCAAAAGAGTAAGGGCTTCATTTATTTGTTCATCAGATATGTTATTGAATGGGTTTCAGTGTGAGGACAATTCTAGATTTGGGGATACAATAGTATATCCTATAAGTGCATGCAATATATATTGTTATATAGTATAGATTAATATAGACATACTATACATAATGTGTCATAAAATGTACTTTTTATGGTACATGAAATGTCCCTCACAAAGATGAACATAACACCCAAAATCAGGACACATGTGATCTTTCATGGCAAAAGGAATGTTGCAGATGTGTTTTAGTTAAGGTTCTTGATATGAAGCAATTATCCTGGATTATCTAGATCAATCCAATGTGATCACCATGGCAATGTGATGAGGAAAGCATTTTGAAGATGGATAAGGAAAGACATAGATTCTTGGATCCTGCGGCAGGTAGCTTAAGATTATTTTAATTGCTTTTCTATAAATTCACTTATATATAATTTTACCATTTTACTAAAATGATTTTTCATACAATTTTCCATACATTTTCATACAATTACATGTATGAACAGAGTGCAAAAAATGCCAATGATAAAATGTCTCACTAATGTCTGGGAAAAAATAAATTATTGATATTTTAATTTTGATGCTCTGTTCAGCAGGGACTTTCAGTTACCATCTCTACAGCAGAAAAATGTGTACCCTATTATTACCTGTATGACTTGGTAGACTGATGAATTTTTATTAGCTTCTGAGTGATATGTCATAACCTGAGTGAACAATAGAAAGAAACTTAAAACTATGATGTCTCTGTGTCAGCCCAGCATTTATTTTCCATAAGCCAGAGGTGAAGAGGAGGCCTTCAAGTTGGGCTGGAAAAACTGTGGGTGGACATGAGGGTCAAGAGGGCCAGAGTGCTTTGTCAATTTGTCGTTCCTTATTTTTCACTTAATGTTTTCATTTTTAAAAAATGTTCAGATTAATAAAGAGTCAAACAGTAGGAAGAAAATGGAACTCTCAAGATGATTGTAGGTAAAAGGACAGACAGGGAGTGCCCCTGGCTTTCAACTTCAAATCAAAGAG
The DNA here is from genome assembly GCA_019455555.1 of Galemys pyrenaicus. Taxonomy (NCBI): domain Eukaryota; kingdom Metazoa; phylum Chordata; class Mammalia; order Eulipotyphla; family Talpidae; genus Galemys; species Galemys pyrenaicus. The sequence continues at coordinate 9,396,872 of JAGFMF010011862.1, forward strand.
CAAGAAAATTGCTATGCCCTCCTGTGCCTTTTTAAAAGAGAACTCCTAGCATGATGAATCCCCATTAATTTCCTTCAAAAAGAAGTAGCAACTGCTGAGAGAGAAAAGCTCCATTACTAACTCTTGTGTTCCCTGTGGAAAGAAGAGCAGAAGGAGGCAGACATGACTGAATGGTCTCCTTTTTCAAAGCTCTTTAGCAAACAAATAGGAAGTAGTAGAAGAGTAGTAACCTGAGAGAAGACTGTAATAGAAAGATGGTGGTGAGAGAAGATAACTAGTATGGCTTTAAGAAGTAAAGGAGTGGGCGGGCAGTCAATAGAAGAGAAGTTGGCAGTGTGTCAAGCAATCAAGACAAGTGAAGGGATCAGAATGCACTACAGTAGCAGTAGGCATTTGAGTTCCTGGAGTCACTCCTCAACCTAAAAACAGAGCCTCCTCAAATAACTCAGAACTCAGTTGTCCCAATAAGCTCCCCAAGAGAGCTGACCTAGGGGTTAAGTCTCAGTGCTATCGTATTTATGGACTGAGTTCCATGCCCCACCAGGGAGCTAACCCACATGGCCCAGCAGACCTCTCCTATTTCGCCTGCTACTCCCCTCAGCAGTGTATTTCAGTAGTTATGCCTCTTCTTCTCCCCATTCTGTCTCTGGTGAATCCTCTCACCCTTGTACCTCTGGTCTATACCTCAGTTCTATGCATCAATCATAAAAAAAAGAAAAATGAGAGTATAGTAAGTGCAAAATTGAACCATAACTTTGAGTCAGTTTTTTGTTTAGTCCCATAGGCAAGTGATTAAATTTATCTTATCTATTGCTAACTTATCGTTTGTTTAATTCACAGTTCAGTATTCACAGTATGAGTTTAATAGCATAGAGAAAATGTTCTTCTTAAAAGAAAGTTAAAGGAAAACTCCAAATTGGGAAGACTAAATCATAGAAGTAGCACATAAAAGTTAGGTGTCTTATTACTAAGAGGAATTTAATTTTTAAAGTCAGTAAATTGAAATGTTTGATTCATAAATGCATATAACTCACCACAGATAATGGGAAGCAGATTATTATTATTATTTTAAATTTTCTCTATCCTACACAGAGGAAGAATGCTGGAAAGAGAGGCATCACTTCTTGAGTTAACTGTTGTGATAAGCTCTTACTAAAGACAGCTGAATATCATGGAGGAATTAAGAAGAACTTTTGCAAATCAAAGTGTTTATGAGTGAACACATACATACTTACATGCATGCATGCATACTTGCACAGACATATAAGTAAGCAGACAGGAGAACTAGCAAGCACACAAGCTTTTTAACAATGCTAGCTGTTGAAACAGATAGGTTAAACTTTTCAGAAAGAGTTGCATCATATGTTTTTATACAACATTGACTTATTTGAGTTGAGTTAAATTGATTCTGATGGATGCTGTTTAAGCATTATGGAGTTACATGCTGGTCCTACTTCCTGCAAGATATATTTTTGGATAGATCTAATGTATCAATTATTGTATATTTGTCATTGCAGGCTTCCCTGGCCTCTCCTAAGATAACCTCCCTAAGGGAAACAGAACAGTAATATTTATAGGAGTGGTTTTAAACATTTAGGCAGATCATTAATAGATAAAATATCAGGGAAAAAAATAACTGAATGGCAGAATTATTGAAACTTCTTACCACATGGCAAATGAATTAAATATACATTCTTGAAAGCAAAAATAACTGAAATCAGAGGATAAAACTCATAATTGCTTCAATTCCCAACTATCTTATTTAGATGATATAAAAAAACACAAATTGTCAAAAAATGTTGCTCAATTACCTTTTTATTAATTCTTCTGGTTTAGCTCTAATGTCACTTTTTCAACAATTTTACTAATAGCACCTCTCACCTATTTCTGAGTTAAACTGCCTTTTCATGTATTTTTAATATTTCCTACAATTCTCTTAATTTGCAATAAAAGCAAACCTGCTGATAATCACTGCTTGAGTGAGGGCTGCAATCTTGATGGTTTTGTATCTGTATTCTTACATATCATTTTTAAATTTTTTCATTGGTTACAGACCATTTTTAATTTTGTCTCTGTATTCTTAAGATTTGGTATAGTAACAGATACATAGCAAATGCACAGAAATATTTGATATTTGATATTCATAATATGGATATTTTTTACCAGATTCAAGAACTCTACTTATATACATGGTATGATCACCAAAATAATCTTATGAGAATTTGGCATTTTACCTAGAATCCCATGGCTACTACATAGAGGTAGAACTAGAAGTCAAGCCCAAGAGGTAGATTTCAAGACTTGTTAGCCATTATATGCACTGCCTCTCAAATAAATGAATTAATAAACTAAAGACTGATGTCTGAATTATCATACTATAGGAAAGTTACTTTTACCTATTATCTGGACAAATAACAATAAAATGTGAACAATAAAATGTCTTACCTATCTCTGTTATCTCAGTCTAGCACAATTCTGAAACAAAGTTTGAAGTCCAATGAATGAGACCTAACTTTAAACATAATCCATAAACATTGGACCTAAACAGGCAGGAAATTCATGTGAACAGTGAATTCTGTGAGGATGTGAATTCTCATTATTTATTAGAATAAGTACTTTCTTAATTTACAAAATAAATTTAGTAGTATCCTGAGGTATTTGCTTGAAAAAAATAGTAACTAAACAAAATGAAACAAAAATGAAAGATATAAATGGATTAGCACATTTTCATATGAAAAGTTTATGTATATATGTGTGTAAGTACATATACACAAAGATCCTCATTATTACAGATGTTTTCATAACCAAATGATGGCTATTAAGACAAACATAAAGCAGAGCATCAGAATAGTGGGTGATTCTATAAACAAAGAGCTCATTTAATTTTACAGAATCAAAAAAAATAACTGAATTCATACTCTTTGTCCTTTATTAAACAGCCCATTAAAATGCTCCCAGGGAGAACTGAAATGATTCCCTTTTATATTTTCTCTCTTGTTCCAGACTCAGGAGATATTTTAAATGTGGTAAAATACATGTATCATAAAATGTGCCATTCAACTCTTAAGTGTACAACTCAGCATTGTGCAACCATTGCATGAGATTTAAATGTGATTTAAATGTGTCAAATTTTTAAGAGGATATTTAAATATGTATAGAAAAGTGAACATAAATAAAGCTTAAATATTTTTCACTACCCAAATGCAACCATGCAACTAGCTAACAGTACATTTTCAGAACTCCAATTAGTCACACACATCAAGATACATAGAGTGCACACTAAATGAATATTTGCTAATCAAATAAACAAATGAATAAGCAAAATAAGAATGTTTCTTCCCAGAAGAAACTTTAACTTTAGCACCTTTCAGGTATCCTACTCAAAAAGAAATGAAATCCATCTGTGAATGAATTTGTTAAAAGGAAATTAACTCTACAGTCTTTGGGGTAATCAGAGAACCTTACTCAAGATATCCTCGGCAGGGGTTGGAGTTGAATCACTTTCTTTATATATTTTTCCAATTACTTTATAATTGAGGTCCTTTAAAAAAGAAAGAGCATTTAAAGATGCTTTCAAGAATGATGGTCAGAATTGAAAATCCTCAGTAATTTAAATTACCCTTCCCTCTACCCTAATTTTTCTGATACACAGTAGATATTTCTAGTGGTTCTAGAAATCTTTTAATGTGTGTGCACAGAACATATAAATTGCTAGATCATTATGAATTAAGTAATTTAAAAAAAATGGATGCAGTTTCAGCAGAACAAATCACTAGGCTGATTCTAGATGTGCTTGGACAAGTGGTGATTATTCAAAATGCCTTTGTACAAATAGGACACAACACACATCTTCAAATTTGTATTCATGGGTTGTCTGAACTCTGAGACAGTTGCTAAAAGAAAGCCATCAATAATGAATGACATCTGGAATGAGTACAAAAGAGATAATCATCAGGACTATGAATAAGAAGTAACAGGATGACAACTGCTCTATTCTTTAAGTGACATGCGGGGAAACAACTTGTACTGGGGAAATTTATCCACCTAGAAACAGAGCGCCAATTATTCCACAGAAAATTGATTCAAGTCTTAGAAAGAAAAATATCAAATTTTGAATCCCAGATTTGCCACCTATAAACACTTGGAACGTTTTCCAGTTGCTACCACTCTTATCATCTCACTGTTTTCATCTGTAAAATGGAAGTATCTTGTGATTACCATGAAGCTAAATGGATTTGAGTATTGTGATTTTGTGATACAATAATATATATATATATATTTTTTTAGTTTCATCTCTGGTTCTTGGCACAGAGTTCCTAAAATCCTAGCAATTTTCTCAGTGGTACAGTGATAGAAGTATCTTTCAATATAGTATTACTACTAGTCTAATTTCTGAACCAAGAGCTTCTAAGTTTCCTGGAATCTCCAGAGTAATATCTTTTGTATGCAATGATATGACTGGTAATTGGGTGCCCCTAGAAGTTTCAGAATGAGCACCGGTTGCAAGGAAGACTAAAGCATGGTTATGGCATTTCAGCCCACCCCACCTTTGATCTCTTGCAAGAGGAGGGGAACTGAAGATTGAGTTAATCACTAATGGCCAATAACTTAATAATGACTATGTAATAAAGCTCACTTAAGAATCTGTGAATGCAGAACGATAACTAAAATATATTTATGGTTATATAGTACAATGTCATGTGAGGGCATAAATATGGAAGAAATGTTGATTGTAATTGATATTGTGTGTAGTTTTTTATGAGTTTTAAAATTAAGTTCCTCCTATGGTCTCATATGCAAAATAACTGACTAACTAAATAAATAAAATCTATGAATAATGAACCTGAAGAGTTTTGGAATTAGCTGGTATATAATCTGAGTTAAGTGGAGTTGGCTATTACTTCTGGTATGAGTGGATTGTTTACAGCATTTATCAATTCTGTTTTGAGTGGCATCATGTTGGAAGCTTGAAATCAATCATGGTGGGAATCTTTACACCAATAAATTTACAACATATTACATAAAGCTTCTTCCCTTCCCAAAGTGGGCTCTGGGAACCAGCACACCATTGGCTTAGCCTTCTGAGAAAGGCAACCTAAACTAACACAGGACAGAGAGAATGATCACTCTTGAGTGCACTATTTCTTGACTGAGTTAGCAGGTTGTGTAATTGTGTGTGTTTTGTTTAATGCTTATGTACCTGGTATTCTTTAAAGTTCAAAATTGTGAAGTTCAAGAAAGTAAGCATTGTATTGAATGTGTACATTTTGAAAGCACTTAACCAGGTATTCGGTAATTAATATCATTATCTGTAGACTTATAATGCTTTGATTTTGAAATTCCATATTTGCTAGCTTTTTACTATAATTTCATATTTTAGCTCTTCATTCAAAAATAGTGAAAATCATGATTATTTTATGCCATGAATTATTTTCACTTTAACCTTTTTTTGGCAAGGTAAGATTGACTTACAATACTCTATGTGGTTCAGAGAAATATTACTTCCAAAAGTGATTCTGTTGTAGCATGAAAGCATCAAGCCCAAAATCTAGAAATCTGGACTTCTGCCTGTTTTATATAGTCCTTTATATAAAAACTGCTTTTATATACTTAAATGGTTGAAAGAAATCAAGAGGTATGTTTTATGAAACTTGAAATTCATGGAACATCCTAATTATTGTAAAAAATTAAAGTTTCATTCATTTATGTGTTGTCTATGCCTGTTTTTACAATACAATTATGTCACTAAAAGTTTGTGACAGAGATCCCACGGTCCACTAAAATATCTATTATCAGATTGTGTCCCAGCTCTTGTATGTATAAATAAATAAATCTTTTAAAAATATTTATTATCAAGCTCTTTGCAGAGAAAGGTTACTAACTTCAAATGTAGAGCATCAGAATCTGGTTAAACTGCTTCCAATATGGGTGAGTTCACTTCTGAGCCAAGTATCTCTTCTGTGGTGTGACAGCTGAGTTCAAATAAATGTGTACCTAATATTGTGGCAAAATCTGATTCTCTGCAGATGTTACCAACATCGTTGTTAGATACAGTACAGTAACAGCATACATTTTGTAGCACAATTTGTAACAGGGTGGTCCCAGGAAAAGGGGAAGTTCCCAAAAATCCTGGTTCTGCCCTAAGTGGGTGGAGCTGAGGATAAGAAGATTTCTGCAGAGAAGAGAGAAGAGAAGAAGGGAAGATGGAGAACAGCAAGG
>JAGFMF010011862.1:9407522-9445776 GCA_019455555.1 Galemys pyrenaicus
AGAAGAAGAAGAAGAAGAAGAAGAAGAAGAAGAAGAAGAAGAAGAAGAAGAAGAAGAAGAAGAAGAAGAAGAAGAAGAAGAAGAAGAAGAAGAAGAAGGGCAATAATAGATCCCAGTTATTCAGTTGCTTGCCAGGGCCTGGGATATAGACGGGAAGTCAGTCCTGGTATTATAAATATGTAAAAAAAAAATCACATATGGGGGAACACTTGATACTGGAAATGTGGAGAAGATAATTTTGCAAATATAGATTTGGAAGAAGAAAGGCAGAACTTTCAGATCGTGCTATAATTAAGGTAGTAGGAAAAGGAAGAAAAAAAATGAATGACAAGATGAGGAGAGTACATTATCTAAGGAAGATGGGAAGAGAATAATTTTCAAGATTGACACATGATGACAATGCTTCTGTGAGTTTGTGTATGCTATATTCTGATTAAAATAAGAAAGTCAGTTGAAATAAGAAGGTTATTAATCACCTTTAGGTGAACTGTTTGAGTGAAGATTTTTTTAAGCTCACATTTTTGAAAAGCAAAACCTCATTTAATTAACATCACCTAATCAATTATTCTTATTTTCCAGTCCTTTTACTGAAGGTATTTCAGTGTATTTTGATGTGTAGGATTTAAGTGTTTGAGAAGAGACCATACATTTTAAAATTATTGAAAACAGTCAACTCTGAGTCAAAGTAAGTAAATTTTCCCATTGAATCAAACTTTTGGTCTTGTCCCCAAAATCTTTTCAAAATCTTCCCCAAAGTCTTTCCCCTCTCAAAGTTTTACACATCTCAGTTAAGGACCACTTCATCCTTCAGCTATTTAGTCTGAAAATATTGAATTTGGAATGGTATACCCTATTTTCATAGTTTCTAATGTATTTCTTTCAGTTTGTTTTGTTTTGTTTTGTTTTTCCTTTCATAGTATGTAAGTTCTATTGGAGCAAGACTGTTTGAATGTTTAACCTAATGCTTTACTCCTATCAATATAAAACACATGGTAAACATTCTGTAACCCCTTGAAGTCAAATAATTAAATTTCTTCTAAAAAGCAACTAGAAAGCATATGAACATCATGTTTATGCAATGTTTTGATCTCAAGCTTTCTAAATGAGTGTTTAAATGTGTTAATTTATATAAAGGTATCATAAAATTGGCTTTGATTAGCACTGAGTGATGGAGTAGAATTAAAGTTGTTTCTACTACTCATAAAATCATTTCTTCTTAAATGTCTTCATACAATTAACCCTACTTAATTCAGATGAATATACCCTCTAGCTTTTCTAAAGTCCCATTGCCTTTATGTGGAAAAGAATAGAGATAAATAACTGTTCTCAGAGAATTTGTGCAAAATGCAATTTATTCCCATTTAGAGATTCTAGGATCACTGAAAGCCAGGGACTGTGTCAGCTTTTGTTTTACAATGATTTTGAAGAGTTAAGAGTTGACAAATAACAGATGCTCAGTAAATTATTGATAGAAAAACTATCAATTGAGGGCAAAAGTATTTGCTCTTGTTTTTCCAACTCCAAATTATAGCTGAGCAGATAGCTAATTCACAGATAGTTTTTGACTTAATTGAGCTTATTGTTGAAGATACTGATTTTGTCAAAGCATGGAAAAATAGTTATGTTTTTTAGCTTGAGCTATTTGCTTTAATATGTTTAGAAGTAGTTATTCACTATCTAAATCTGCTCTCCTGAAAATTAAACATGGTATCAAAAGTCATTGTTCATAAACTATGTAAGTTTGATTTGCTGAACTGAAATTCATGAATTTAAATTTGGGAAAACTAGGATGTTTGGGATGCTTCTACAAGATCTAGAGAAGGCTTTCAATAAATACTAGTTGAAGAGATAAGTTATAAGGGAATCTGAAGAATGCTTCTGCATAACTTCTTTTGTAGAACCTAGAGCTATTTCTGTTATGATTTATTTCTTTTTCTGGATATTAATTTATTTAACTTAAACTATGTAATTGCCTCCTAGTATTGTGGCATCTAATATCAATTCATTTGCTAACTCTTCAGTTGAAAGTTGTTTTTGTCATTAATTTCATTTTTCTAAAGCAAAATCATATCTATAAATTATACTTCTTATATTTTTGCATAAATATGTATGTTTGATTCCATCTTTCCTTTTGTAACTCAAATTTGAAATTTATATTGAAGCAAATAATTGATAATTATGAGTATCTATTAGTTCTAAAAATAAGTATCTCATTTTCAAATAATCTTAGAGGCTAAAATTTGTTGCGTCAGTAAAGAACCTGAAAATTAGAGATATTAAATTACTTGGCAGAAATTATAGAAATAGTAAATGGCACAACTGGAACTTAAATTCAGTTACCTCTGTCTATAAAATGCCAGTTCTTTTCTTCACTCCCCAGTTTTGTCCTTATATTGAATCACCTGAGCCAACACTTAAGTGGCATGGACTGAAAGAAAAATCAATGGCAGCACATCCATCTGTTTTACTTCAACTGCCAATTGCAAAAGTAGAATCAACTGTTAAATAGAAAATAGAAGTGCTGCAAGGAGAGGCTTTGAACCTGAAATGTCCAAACTCTATCAATCATTCTTACTTGTACCCACAGTCACTAGGGACATTCACTGGAGAACATATTAGGGAAGTCATCTCTTCTACAAATCAGGTAACCATCTGCTGCTTCTTCTTCTCCTGTCCTATTTTATATTAGGCTTCACCAGAAGAAAAAAGTCAATAGTCTATATATAGATATTTATGAGGAGATACATCACATGAAATTAAAATCTGAAAGTGTCATGGTCTACCATCTGTAAGCACACTGTGTTACTAAACTCACTAGGTTCCCTGCTTGGTTGTGCTCCAAATAGATCAGACACAAGTGTTTTCAGAAAAAGGGACATTTATTATCTGTGTGGGTAATGAAGGAAAGGGCAAAGACAATGAATGTGAATTCCTTCACAAACTGCTCCCCAAGTAAAGGTTTTAAAGGAAAAGGAAGACAAAGGGATTTTTGGTGATGGGGTGTTGGAAGTATTGGGCCATGCTGTTCATCTGCACATACTCAGATGGAGTTTATGCTTACACATATGTTGCAAGTTCAGAAAACAGCAGCTTCCTGAGAGGAAGATTTTTACATGATAAAAAGTGAATGAGAATTTCATCACAAGGAAGCAATTAGGCATGCTGTGCATTTTTTTTTTTTTATAGTCCAACGTACTATTCAATCTAGATAGGAGTGATTGAAAAACCTGGCTAGCAAAATAATTGTTTTGCTTAGACATTCTTGCATTTGAGTTAACCAAATAGGGCAGCTTAGTCCTAGAAATCATCATCCTTAAATGCCACTAGCATCCTAACACCCTGCTGTGAGTTAACAATGGGTGGTCTCAGCTCTTTGTTTCCCAGGGTTCTGAGCCCCTATAATTATATGTCCCAACCATTAGTCTCTTGGTCCTCTGAGTTCCTGGTTTGACAGGAATGTGACTCAGTTTATTTCTGTCAAAGGCCCAAGACCAACAGAGCCAATGGTATAATTCCCATTTGGAAGGCAAAGGTCTAAGAAGTAGGAGCCCTGATTTGCAGGACAGGAGAAGATTGATGTCTTAGATCACATAAGAATAATTGACCATTCTTTTGATTTTTTTGCTGTAGGTAGATCCTAAACAGATTGAATGATTCCAACGCTCATTGGTGAGAGTGATCTTTATCCAGCCTTCCAATTCAATGCTAATCTCTTCTAGAAATAACCTCACAGATATACCCAGAAATAAAGACTTATCAACTATCTGGACAGCATGTAGCCCAGTATAGTTAGTGACCAAACCCTTTCACATCCCATCTCCATCCCCTTTTTCGTTTATAGTCTTCTTTCTTTAACTCTTCACCTTCCCTTACTCTTCAGTCCCTCTCTTCTCACATTCTTTCCTCCTTCTACCTCCTATTCTTTCTTCTTTTTGTTCTTCTACTCATGTTTGCTGTTAACTATTTTGTTATGCTAAATAGAAAAATAAATTAAGAATAAGCTTAAAAAGAATTTCAAAAAGAAATGTTCTATATTAAATGTAAGTAAAAAGAGATGATAAAATTAAATAAGGAAATATAATATTGATATCCTATAACCCATTAAAATACATAAGCATCCTTAAAAACAATAAATAGCATGCCATCTGCTTCTCTCTGTGTTCAGTATTCCCTTATTTTGAATAAATAAAATCCACATCATAATTTATTTTTCTTCAATAAAGTCTTATTTTGCACTTGCCAGGTGTCAATTGTGTGAAATATTGAAGGAAGAAGTGATTCTCTGTCTTTGGAAAATTCATGGTTAGTCAAGCAGTAAAAGCATTTAATGTTTTGTTACAGTGTGATATTTGAGAAAACGAAACATTTACAGATAAGAGTATTTGTATTCACCTGAGAATGGGCTGACTCTGTGGAGGTTGGAGCTGAGGAAAATCTGATAGGAAGATAACTCTTTTTAAGTTCTTTTAGGATTGTCTTCTTTCTTGCCCATTAAATCTCCTGTGTCCTACACAATTGTTATTCCTGAACTGGATTAGTTGCCTGCAAGTCAGTTCTCAGCAAGGCAAAGTTTATTATCAGACATCAGTGAATCTAGCAAGCTGTAATTTGTATTCTTCATTTCTACTTTCTGTCTCTCAGTTTTTTAAGTATGTACATCAACATTTGACTTAAATGATTGCAATGTAGTCCTCTTTAGAAATAGAGAGGTAGGAACTAAATGTCTTCTTAACATCTTTTCATCTCTTTTCATTTTTTTATATTCACTGTCCTGGAAAAGATTCAATATAAAAAATACCTAGCCATAACATTTTTAATATTCATTTTTCTTCAAATGAAAATGAAATTACATTATGCTTATAGTTATTGCCTGTATTTCCCCAAGGTTATTTCTAGACCAAAAAGAGTTTTACCATTCCCAGCATGATTCTGAAAATACTATTTATCATCAAAGTTTAAAAAACCAGTCTGTACCTTCTTTTGTACAATTAATAATACCTCAGGTCATTGAGAAAATAGAGAACACTTCTTTCTTTGTAATTCCACTTATCTTTCTTCTCCCTCATTTAGCTATAGACATTCAGTTAGGTTTGACAAAGCAGGGGAATGCTGGCTGCTAATTCTAAATATACGACAGACAGGAAGATATGTAGGCATACAGTTAGTACAGATCAAAGAAGAGCTATCCTCTACTGTTCAAGAAAATAGAAATGATATCCTTGTAAATTTTCAAAAATACAGTATCAAAATCATCCTACATGACAGTATGTGCAAAAACCAACCTGGTTTTCCTAGAGTGTGAGCTGCAAGGGAGAGAGAGCACACCGAAGGTAGAAGGCACAGGTTTTATAACCTAATCTTGGGAGGAAGACACCTTCTTTTCTGCCATATTCTATTTACTAGAAGACAATCAAATCCATGTTCAAAAAGCAAAGATTTAAAGATCAACCTCTGAAAATGAATGTGTGGACATGTGTCAAAAAGATTAAATTATTAACAAAGAGCTAACATAATTCACTGTATGCAATGGGAGTAGATCATTAAAAAAAAAAAGTCCCATTCTTCTTCTAACATCAGAATTATCAAAATATAACAATGTTCTTATTATTTTGGAAATGGGGACATTTTGAGTTATTAATAGCCATGGGCATAAATGAACATAATTGATTATAGTTATAGATCATTTATAGTGCTAAAGACTGAAGATACAAGATAATAGAGGGTATAATAATAGAGAGCTCAGTGAAGTATAATACAGCATTGTTAATGCACAGGAATGACCAAAAAATCATAGGACATAGAAATGACTAATTTTAGGCACAGCAGAGCTCTTGTCTCTCCTGCTGCTCCACTCAGCAGTATATTTCAGTGGATCCACTTGTTCTTCTCCCCACTCTGTCTCTAATGAATTCTCTCACCTCCCATACCTCTGGCTTGTACTCCAGATTTTGTATAAATAAATAAATAAACAAAAAATCTTAAAAGAAAAAAAATGAATGACCAGTTTTATAGGATAGAGAGACTTGAAGGAGAGACTACAAAAGTCACCTAGCTATTATTAAATTATGAGATATCAAATGCAGAATGTACTTTACTACAAGGGCACTCTGTAGAGAGAAGTTTCCAAACAGTGGTTGATATTCCAGAGTGAGGACGCAGCTTGAAAGAAAGAAATGAAATGAAATGGCTGATAGATTCAGGAAGCAACTAGAGTGGTTTTAATTTGCAGATTGCAGGAAAAAGGGGATAGGATCCTGAAAATGATAAAGGCAAAATGATAGGATATGGATAGAATGAATATCTTGCTTTCCACTGAATACTTTGGATTTTATTCCACATGTTTCCCATAATCAGTAACGTATATTACACCACTACAATTTCTGCCATATTATTTATTATACCATTGGTGTTACTATTTACGCACTGTTTTTGAGACTATGGTCTCATTAATATACTTATTTTAAATTGAAATTTTTGAATTAGATCTACTAATTTATTTTTGTTTTAAAATAAATATTAAAAGTATAGAAAAGTTATACTGACAATTGATTAGAATGGAGAATGGTTTTCAGCTGTTGAGCAGCCTGTGAGATTTGTCCTTCTAAGAGGTCTGTTGAGATTTGCGTAAAGTTTGCACAGGAAGAGAGGGGGAGGGATACATACAGGACACAAACTTCAACTGCATGTGTTGAACTGTGTTGGCCCATGACTTTTTCTCCCAGAAGAATCCTGATTAAGCAAATCTCTTCCTCCTCCAAGAAGATAATATCCCCATGATTACATATGATTAGCAGCACAGAGTGTGAGTAACCTTGAGTTAAGAGAACACTGCTGTTTTGTTTTTGTTTTTTTCCCTATGAATTAGAAACTAATTCACCTATCTTCTTCTATACCATAGGAAGAAGGTAAATTTTTTTTTTGAATTTGGAAACTGTTATTTGATTTGTGTATATATCCCCAGAATACTCTAACTACTGATAAATACTGCAAGTATGGTACCTTTTCTCAAACTATTAATTTTTTTTTCACTAGAGATTAGCTTCATCTCAGAAAAACTTGCTTAACAATCTTAATATTTAAGATACCTAAGTCTATGGTGAAGTTTCCTAGGAGGGTATGCAACAAATTTAGTCTTAACTATTGATAGGTTCTACTGAATGTGTACAATTACTGGAATCCTAATAAGGCCATTTAGAAAATAGTGTTACCTGTAGTTTCTTTAATAGTTAGAAACAAACTTGAAAGAGAGCAACAGAGCTTAAAGGAATTTAAAATTTTCAGTTTGGGATATATTCAAATCACTCAAAAATGGATGGGTAGTCTCGGTAATATTTCTTAAGTGATAACGTTTATGAGACATGGAGAAAAAAAAGGAGCTCTATACCTGCTCCAACCCATTTTCCTTCAGCTCATAAACGTGTCTTGTATTATTTAATAGTGTAGTAAGAATTAAATAAATTCGACAATCCTTTTAAACTTAAGAACTGAGCTTTAGTGTTTGATTTAAATGGGTTCTGCAATGTTTCCAACTCTTAGAGGCAAAAGTATTCCTTTTCTTTATGCTCTCTGGAAATGAAAAGCAACAATGACTTTTAATTAGCATTGGATCCTCACACTTAGTTTCCTGTGTTATACTTGCTTACACATTTCTCACCAGGGGGAGTTTACTCAACTGCATACCATTGTCTAGAGACAATGAGAAGAAAGGATGAATAGAAATAAATCCTGGAGAAAAAAAAAAAAAAAACAACTTCTTCCAAGTTTTTAAAATTAAAACCGAATTTGGCAATAATTCGTGAAATCTTTGTTTGCTATTTCTCTGTTTTCATTGTGTGGCACTGGCAGGCTCAGATGAATTGTTGGCAGAAATTTGATTTAAAACTCCCAAGTCATTTATTTCCTACGCTTTTGGTCACAGAGACTACATACCATTGTCACTCTGGCTAAAGTGCATCAATGCATCAAACACTTGAAAAGACTGTCTTCAGACACAGCACACACATTTCTGTGATATTTTTTTAAGAAAAGATGCTCCCTTCTCCAAGTATAGACATGACGGATAGCTTCTGAGGTCTTTGGAGCAAGTACTTGCTTTTTCTATCCAGCATCAATCCTAGCACCTACCTTCCTGTAACTTCAGGAATTAAAGGATATCTTGATGTATTGCATTTTTACTATCTTTAAGAAATCTGATAGATGGTTTAAAAATAGTAATAATCATTTGGGGAGACAAAAATAAGCAAAAAGTAGGCATTTTTTTTTTGTGAAAGTGCAAATGTATATAGGTATAGATATAGATTAATCTCATCCTGTGACCCACTCAACTGAAAAACATACTAGAGTTTTCCTCTCTGATACTTTGATACTTGGGTTATTAAAGAGTGATATTGGCATCATCCTTAATTATCTGGATAAGATTCAATTTACTCAAATAAATGTATAAGGTTTCTTACTTGAAGTAGAGAAAAGAAATCTGTAGAACATGGGTTATATAAGAATCTGTAATCAGTTCAGCACCTACCAGTAAATATCCTTATCCTTGCACACTCTTGATAATTACTTGTTGATTATAATCCCATTGAGTCCTAGGGCAGGTTAGTGTTAAGTAGGCAGCTTTAGGGCCAGTGCCCGCAGGGACTTCGGGAGAGTTAAACAGATTTCTAAGAAAAGGACTGTAAATTTTAAAAAGTGGTAACCAAAATATAATCCAGAGATGAGGTCAAAAAGTCCAGGAGGTCTAAACAAACATAGTAAAACTTGAGAAAATAAGACCAGGGAAGGTAAACTCTAAGATAAGAGCTGGGATAATGGGTACATCTGCCTAGAGGAGTATGGCCACTAGAAGAAAGAGCCAATCACAAAATAGGATGATGAGATTTTAGAATAGAGGGGAAAAATGTTTAAAAACTCCTAGACACAGTCCACAATGGCTCCCCTGCCCCTCCCAAGCACAGCATACCTGGGAGTCCTTACTTTCTTCCTTTAAATAAACTTTACTTTCTTAAACAAAACTTGTTTCTCTCTGCTTACTTATCTAAAAGGTCTGTGCTTTCCTTTTTATGGCTTCATGAGATTCCAACCCATGGTGGTCTAGTGTCTGGGCCTCAGCGCTGCCACTGTAGCCTGGAGTCCATTCCTGGCTGGGAGACTACTCTTGAAGACCTGAACTTACCCTGTCAACATAATTTTCAACCAGAAAAATTTGGAGATTTCAACATCTTGAGATCTTTCACTTAAAAGTGAGTACATGAAAGGACAGAGGAATGTCAACTTCCCTAGAGTTACCTGAACAGTCAGTACAGAGTCTATTATAACCCATGTAAGCTGTCACCTCTCAGTTTAGGTATATTGACTAGTAACTTGCTGCAGTTCTTGCTATTTTTTTCTTTTTAGATTTATTTACTTATGCATATAAGAACTGCAGTTCAGACCAGAGGTGCTGGGCTTGAGAAGATTCACCAGAGACAGACTGGGGAGAACAGGCAAATCTACTGAAATACACTGCTGAAGGGAGCAGCAGGCAAGACAGAAGTCTGCTGTGCGATGTGGGTCACCTCCCTGGCCAGGCATTGAACTGATGCTACAGTGACCTCAGATAGCTTCACAGCACTGTGCTTAACCCCTTGTGCCACCAGGGAGACTAGTTATTGCTATAACTGGTTATTTCCATGCTATAACTTCTTTCATTCCCCCATTCTTCACCAATTTCTGAATTTTTCTAAATATATAGTATTGAAGCAGCAATTTGTGTGTGTGTGTATGTATATACAGTGATTTTAGTAAAATAATGGCACAATAGGCAGAAATACTCTAATCCTATGGTACTTAATTCCAGGTTTTCCCTTTGAAATAAGATGTGCTATTTTAAATAAAATAAAGAAGCAGAGAGAACTGGAGAGGTTTATGTTTTGCTTTACTTTTAAAATGTGTTGCCGATATTTCATGCTGTTAGAATTTTTGGTTACCCAGTTATGCCTGTGACTTAATTATGCTAAGTTTTAAAAAAAATCTCTAGGAAAGGTCATAGTAATTCTAATTGGTATCTCTTGCAATGTAGAAGAAAATGAATAATACAAATAATAGGGTTAGGGTAACAGGCAGGGAATACAGACTCAAACTCTGATACCAAGAGTATTAATTGTTTAGCTGTTCCATCAACTTTACTTTTAAAAGCTGCTAATTCACGAGGGACTGAGGTGATGGTGCACTGGTGAGATGGTGATGGGGAATACATGGGGATTACAATTAATGGCAAGTATATGTAAATTTTAAAATATTTTAATAAAAAAAATGCAAAAAAAAAGTTGATATACCTTTAAAAAAAAATAAAAGCTGCTAATTCAAATGCGGGGTCTTTTGACACTGGGCCTTCTAATTATGTATTTTATTTTGAAAAATAATTTATGTCAAAGCTAAGATGTGCCAAGTCAATGAGCTGAATTTTTATTTCAGGCTACTAAAATAGGAAAAGCCTGCCAAACCTAGATGGGAGTGTCTCAGGGGGGTGACTAGCCTTTAACTTTCCTAGGAACATGTAAACAAGTTAAAGATGTTGTGATTATTTTATATTCAGTGGTTGTTTTATTAATTTAGCTAATTAGGAAACATTTATCTCTGTGTTAACTAGTTTCAGGGGAGAAAGGGCTTTTCAGTGTATTTACCTATAAGACAAAGGGGGAAGATCTGTGCCTGACCTAGTAAGTAGATTCAGGCAAAAGTTTCAACCTATCATCTCTCTCTTTTTTTAAGATTTATTTAGTAAGGTATGTAAGAACTGAGGTACAGGCTCGAGGCACTGAGGGTGAGATAATCCAAGTTAACATCCACATCTCAAGGCCCTTAATTTGATCATATCTGCAGTGACTGGTTTCTATAAATGTAATATGTTCAAGTACCAAGGATAGGACCTGATGTCTTTAGAGGCCATTGTTTAGTCAATTACAAACTCATATTTATTTTCCCAAACTCATATAGCTAATAAGTGGTAAATGGATTCTAACCTGGGCTAAGCATTTTTCTCTTGTCTTAACTATGCTAATTTAAGATGAGAGACAAAAAGTTAATTCATCATTGGGGGGGGGTGGGGGAGTGGGGAGGGCGTGTAAAGACCAGGATGAGGGCAGAAAGAGCAAAAGGGTCTGAGGTGATGCTGCACTGGTGAATGGTGGCAGGAATTCCCTGGGGACTACAAGTGATTTCACACATAATTAAATAAATCTTAATTTAAAAAAAAACAAACAAAAATACAAAAAGTTAATTCATGATTTTTTGAGCATTTAGGGTACAATGGGAAATATTCTTATTTTACACATGAGGAATAAGAGAAGTCAATTTTGTCTGTGCTTTCTAAGCCCTGAGCCACATTGATACACAGATAAAGATGGTAGTTTTCAAGTCCAGAGATATAGAAAAAAGACATGGAAAGATGATGCAAATAATAATGACATATCCATGAATCAATCTCTCTCATCCCTACTACACTTCAGTTTAATGAATTCTTACTTCTTTTGAATTGGATCTTTCAGATAGTTTGGATTTTAAATTGTACTTTCTTTTCTAATGACTCTGAAATATTCTGTTAACTTTTTGGCTTATTTATTTTAATGTCAATTTTTTTTTATTTTGGCAGTATTTTTCTTACTACTTAATTTTACTCTTTTGTAAACTACCACAGCACAAGCACCAATTCATCAGGAAGTATGTGGCTCCTCTATGATTCTAAATCATTACAAAGCTCCAATGATTTCTTATTGCACAAGAGTCCTGTACTGGGAACTGGAAACTACAACATCTTCTCTATGTCCCTCCCTGCCACTTATCGTGAGTTGTTTTCATCAAAGAAGTAAGTAACTAACAGACAGGGTTGGACTAATCTATGCTTTTGTTTTTTCCTTGCCCCAACCGTGTTATCACATTTTGGCAGACAGCAGTTCATTGTCAAAAAGCACAGAAACAAACTGCTCAAATAATTCTGGTGGTGTTGGTGGCAATCTGAATGTAAGAGTAGGAGCTTGATCATTTGAATAAAGAAAGAAGCATACTTGGTTTTTCCTATTTCATAATTTACAGACCCAGCAGTGTTCATCTGTGGGTCTCCTGTACAATAGAATGGATGAGCTGCATATTAAAAGCAGCTGGGCTTGTGCTTGATTTCCTCATCAAATTGCATATTTCATTATAGGAATTTCTAGATACAGATAGTGTTCCAATGAAGTCGAATTTTTAAGTAAATGATTTAATACATTTAATACATGTGATTTGAACAACTTACCTATTCTTTATACTCCTTGGTATAATTATCATTTCTTACATATTTTAATGTTTTGCTTTATTTTAATTTTTTAAAAGATGTATTTCATTTATTTATACATAAAAGAACTGGGGTATAGGCCAGAGGTGCAGGGGGTGGTGAGAGGATTCACCAGAGACAGAGTGGGGTGCAGAACAGGCAGATCTACTGAAATACACTTCTGAGGGGAGCAGAGGGTGAGACAGGAAATGGCTGCTGTGCCATATGGGTTAGCTCTCTGGCTGGGGATCAAACTCAGACCACAGTGGCTGGCAACAGCTTGATGGCAGAGACTTTAACCCCTGTACCACTGGGAAGGCCCAAGTTTTTGTTTTACTTTATTTTAATACAAGTATTTTCTTTGCATAAGCAGTCACCCCATTACCTCTTTTATCTATAGCTAGGCCTTATAATGTAAGATTTTATTTTATTTTATTATGTATTTTATTTTTTAATTTATATGAACAAAGAAGAGGGATCCTTAACATTTCCTTTTTTGGGTCTCCCTGGTGGCGCAGTGGGTTAAGCAACACACTAGGAAGCAAACCACAACTACTGCAGCATGAGTTAGATCCCTGCCGCCAGCCAGGGAGGGGACCCACATGGCGCAGCAGACCTCTCCTGCCTCACCCCCTGCTCCCTTCAGCAGTGTGTTTCAGTCAGTGTGCCTGTTCTGCTCCCTGCTCTGTCTCTGGTGAATCCTCTCACTTCTCTGGATTCTGGCCTGTACCCCAGTTCTTATATGTATAAATAAATAAATTTAAAAAAAATTTTCTTTTTTAAGAAAGTTAATTTTGAGTCCTGTTTGACAAATGATGTAGGAGGATTCTTTTTTCGAGAATTGCTATAGCTGAAAAGTTGTACTTAGGAAAATACATGAATCTGTGCATTGTTTATAGGTCAGTTATGTAAAGATAAGCAATTGCTTCATACCTAGCAATATCTTTGGTAAAGTGATATATCCACCGTGTTGCTACTTAAAGTGGAAGAAATAGATGTGGCTGTACATAGTACAAGTCTGTGTTACCTCAAGCCTACTGTGATGACAAAACACAAAGGAAGACTTGTGGGGAAGAGAAAGAGAAAAAAAAAGAATGGAGGAAAGGCTAAAATGCAGTGCTATAAATACCTAACACATCTTTGTTTATTCACCTAAAGCAAAACAGTAAGTTGCATTTTGTAATCCTAATTTTTTGTTTATAGTAAAACTGAAATCCATAGCAATTAAATTTTTCTAAGCCCACACAGCAAGTAAGCAGCAAGCATGAAATCTGAATCTGATCCTATCTGATGACCATATTCCACCCTCACACCCATTCCATGGCTTGCTGACTTTTTCTAAGGAATGTGGCTACTGCAGAAGTAGGCACTTTTCTGCATGGGAATAGTATGCAGAAGTCTTTGAAGTCAGATAACATTTTTCAGATATTAGAAACTGATATGGTATAAACAGTTTAAACATCCTTCAATAGTTTAATCCAGCTGAGGATTCTGACTTCTGTTTCTGCTCAGTGGAATGAGAGGATGGCAGACAGAACAGAATTAGAGAACAGGGGAGAAGAGTATGAAGTCTACTAACTTAAGGACAAATCATAGGCTGTGAGTGTAGGCAGACCATGGCCATTAACATTCAAATGGTGAATTTCTAACTCCTGGTACTTCAGAATAGAACTGTAATTGAAGACATGGCATTTAAGGAGACAATTAAGGTTAAATGAGGGTAGTCCTTAGTCCTTGCAAATGAGATTGGAACAGACATGGGCAGATGTCTATCTCCATTCAGACATTAAGACTCTAGAATGTTGAAAAAATAAGTTTCTGTTGTTTAAGCCACCCATGCTGTGATCCATTATTATGAAGGCCACAACACAATAATGGTTTAACTTTCAACAAATGGTAACCTCAATACATCAGTTTCTTTTTCATTTTCTGTTTTACTGAGGTATAATAGACAATAAAATTGCACGATAAAGTGTACAACTTGACGATTTGATATATGTGTACATTGTGAAAGTCTTTCTACTCCCTCGTTTCATGCAGCTAATTAGTACATCTACTGTCCTCACATATTTACCTAATTTATTTTGGTCAGAATATCTAAGTTCTACTCTTTTAGCATATTGAAATTATACAGCACATGTTATCAGCTATAGTTAGCAAGTAATGCATTACATCCTCTTACTTTATTCATCTTTCATTGAAAATATGTACCCTTCTACTAATCTCTCCCTTACTTGTATGGCTGGTTCAAGCACCACTTCAATATTCTAAAATCTTGGGAAAATCTCAACAGGATTTAATTTCCATAATTTAGAGAAGCTTATTAATAATCCTTAATTAACTTTTGTCCCAGGAAATGCATGAGTGATTATATTGTTATAAGAGAATTGCAAACCCATATGATTTGGCCAAATATTGGTTGGTACATAGAGATTATTTATTGTTAAAATTTCAGTCTCAGGAGGCAATTCAAATGATATGTGGAACGCAGTTGTATTTGCTTTTTGCGTGTAGTTTTGCAATTTATATGATTAGCATAAAACACTGTAATGTAGTTCTTGATGTATCAGAATTAGATGGCCACCCTGTATTTTATTATTTTTATTTCTTTTCCAATAACCCACTTAGCATGTCCCTTATTCATACGTATTTCTATTTAAAGCTGAAAATAATTGTTCCTTTCAATATATAGTAAATGACAAATTCTTAACTCTTGAAATGGGAATCAGTTTTGGGAAATGTATACAATTTTACAATTGAATTTAGCTTTTATTGAAAATTACCATTTTGTAAGTATTGAAAACACAATGTGCTAGAAAAAGGATTATGAAATGGTATTAGAACTGTCTTTGATAAGATATATCATTTCTACAGTATCATATAAGTGCGCTTATCTTTAAAATGATAATGCTACTTATTGCATAGGGCTGTTATAAGAATTAATGACCATTTCTATATCATTTTAAAAACTTAAAAAATATTCTATATATTTCAAAGGACCTATTTATTTTTTTCCAGTATGTATTCTTTATAAAGTAAAATTCTTTGTATACACTTCTCTGCACAGTGGGAAGGAAAAAGATGATATAAGGTTTGAAATCCATTTTCTTCCATTCTTGTGGTAAGCCCAGGAAAGAAATATATCTAGTCATATGTTCATATAAACATACAAATAATACACCTGACAAAGCACAGATATTGTTTGCTACTGTGATATGACACATTTCATAATAGCACACTTCTGGAATGATTTACCTGATCTAGCTAAAATTGCTTAATATATCTGCAATCTATGACTACATTCTTCCTATTGAAAATATTCATTTATGAGAAATTGCTCATGTTCAGTATAAGCAATGTACATCCTAAGGCAAAACAAAGAGCTAGACAGTATTAGAAGGCTTGGCTTTCCCTGTGTAAAGTGTGGCTTTATGCTTTCCAGCAAAAAAACTGATACTGTGTAATCTCCACAAACCTTGATACATTCTGATTTTTTAAACACAGTTAAAAAAAAAGTGTGTTTAGCAACAAAGACCAATAAAACTAAGAAATCTTGAAGTTACTTTTGATATCTTCTCTCACATCTTCCCATATCTAATCAATTATCATATCCCATAAATGTTAGCTCAAAATTTGTTTTTAATGTGTTTGCTTCTCCCCACTGTTATCACCTCAGGCTAAGCCACTACTAACATCTCTTCTGTTATAATAGTCTCTTACTATGTCTCTCTGTCACTTATTATCTTCCTTCAATTCAATTTCCACATCACAGATTTTTATTTAGAGATGTTCAATAGTTCTTTGTGACTTTTCTCCTAGTCCTTAAAATTGTTGGCATTTCTTCACAGGTCTCTGCCTAACTTTCCTCACTGTGATTTAATCACAACAATTTTATTTGTTTCTCAATTCTATCAAGATTCTCCCTCCTACTGGATCTTAATACATGATGCTTTCTTCACTTGGATTCTTATTTTTTAAAAGATTTGTTTATTTATGCATACAAGAACTGGGGCGTACTCCAGAGGCATGGTGAGGGGTGGGTGGAGAGTAAGATAATTCACCAGAGAGAGAGTGGGGAGCAGAACACACAGATCTACTGAAATCCACTGCTGAGGGGCACAGCTGGTGACACAGGAGACGTCTGCTGCACCATGTGGGTCAGCTCACTAACCAGGGGTTGAACTTATGTCACAGTGGCTAGTGATAGCTTGATACCACTGTCTTTAAACCCTGCAGCACCATGGAGAGCCCCACCTGGATTACTCATCCCATTTATATATACATATATATATATCATAGATTATTTTTACTTCCACCCAAAAGAGCTTTTGACTCCAGATACTAGGATGAGAATTTATTATATAATATCAGTTTTTCTTTGATGTCTTCAGATAAATACTCAAGTTTTAACTAATTCATTAATATAAAATTGATCTGTCTAATTTGTATAGTCCTATCTGTGCCACTGGGTTCATAAGAAGAGAGATTATGTCTGTTTTATTCCCTACATTATCCTAGTGAACAAACAAACATCTAACAAGTAGAAAGTTTTCCACAAATAACCAAAGTAACATAGCTGGTCGTTTCTAGCTGACAAAAACACAATAAATATGTTCTGTATATCATCAGATGGCTAAGATGGAACTAGCATAGCTGTTACCTCCCTAATCACTGCTTTGATGAATGTTCTGAAAACAACCCTCCTTTAAGGGGAAAGGAGTAACTACAAAGGGATAATCCATTGATCTATTCAAGATTAAGGCACTGCTTTAATAAAATTAGCCAACTTCCTTGCAGTGCTTGTTTTTAGAGAAATCATTGCTTAAAGATGAAGCAGGTAAATACCTTCTTTCCTTGAAAAGCATATCAAGTGTTCACAGAAAGTAATAAGTAGATGTCTTTCATAGAGTTAAAAGATGAATTATAGCTTGGAAATAAATGTAGAACTGGCATTCTAGACCTCAGATTTTCATAGGGGCTGAACTTGTCAAACAAAATATACTCCTGCAGAAAAATGCTCATGTTTATTGCTCAATTCGTTCAGCCCAGAGCTTTACTTCATCCTTTGTCTATTCTATATGCATACAATGTTTGCTTCCATGCCAATCTTTCTGGCTATCTTTTGTCAGCATGTCAAATGGAGAGAAGTCTGAAAAGACTGACACACTGGCCATTAGGTCTCTTGTTGAAGAGATGAATGACTGAGTATTCTTAAAGATGCTTCTAGTTTTTAACAAGCAACAAAACAGAGTGTCAACAACTGCAAGTTGCAAAACAAGAGATCATCATATCATTCTAGCTTCAATTTCATTGCCAATAAGGATGTATTTAAATTTTGATATGTCACCTATGTCACTGGTAGAAATGCCTCAGTGTATTTGTAGGTTGCCTTACAAAACACTAAATCTAGGAATCTGTTGGTCCAGTGGCCTGATATTGTCTTATCAATGAAACATGTCATGGAGCACTGATTGTTTACTTCAATAGATTGGTATATATCCAATATAGTAGGAAAACATTTTGTTGAAAAGCAACTACTGCTTCTTTTGTAATATATTCTTCTCAAAGTATGATACAATAATTCTGTGTTTTCATAAAACTAATGAAATGTCTAAGTTTTTATGGCATGGCACTGTTAGTTTCACAAAATTAAGTTGCGTTTAATGCTCCATGGATTGTGTGTGTATAAATTTATGAGATGACGTAATCTCTATTACACTACTGTTTTATGAGATCGTAGAAACATGAAAAAAAAAACAAAGCATATAAATGGTGTGGGCGGGAAAGTGGTCTTATGGTAGATGGGTAAGGACAAAAAAAGCAATAAAAACAATTTCTATTTTGCCATTTTTCCAATTAACATCATGTGTACAGATGGTGTGCATATGTATCTTTTTTATCACATTCATTTTATAGTGAGGTATAAATGTAAGGGTTGAACTTTCTTTTCTGCTTGTTTTGTAATTCTTTACAAGATTAAAATGAATTCTCCTTAGTTATTGAGCTGTTGATCTAGATTAGATTAGTAGAAATTTAGTTGCAAAATGAGGAAGGCCCAGCTAAGAAGACTTTCAGAAGGACCTGAATCATTTAAAGTGTTGGGAACCTTTCCTTAAATTGAGTCTCAATGACTCAACTCTCATGACTGAATAGAGGCTGTATCTAATAAGATGGAGGAAGTGAGCTTAATTGAAGATGAATAAAAAAGGATTCTTCCTATTTCAGAGTATATTACTTGGAACATAACAAAATATGTTTCAGTTAATATTGCTGTGTAAGAAGCATCATATATTTTAATTCCATGAAATCACAGCTGCTTCATTATGTGTTCAAAATCTGTGTCTTGGGATGTTCGTGTAGACATAGCAAGAATGACACTTCTTTACTATACCATGTCTTGTACCTCAGCTAGGATTCTTTCAACCACTGAAAGTGACTCAAGTGGTTGGGGACTGGAAGAGCTAAACTTGGAGAAAACAATTTCATTATGACTTCCTCACAGATGACTGTTTTTAGGACTATGATATATATATACACATAAATGTATATAAGCCCCTTCCTATGCATACTGAGTGTCTGTAAGCATATAAAGACTGAGTGCTATGTAAAGATTGGACAGATATGTGTTATATTTATCAGGGGAATTTAAACACTCAACTAAAGGCAGGCTAGATAATATCTAAGATTCTTTTTGGGTATAAGTTTCTGTAATTTAATGATTCTCTGAAATTTGTAACCCTCATAAGATTTTTTGTCTCTTTACATTAAAATAATATTTTTCCCATGTTGATTGCCATTTTACTAATTAGTGTTTACTGATTCTTTGTGTACCAAACTCTTATTGAGACTGATGAATACTACTGATTAACTGAGCTTCCAATGAACAAATATGAACTGTGTTTACACTGGGGGCAAGTATGACTATAGTCAAATTGTATTTGGCACTTATCCCAGAAATTGAACAATTTACATAAGGCATGTGAAGTCTCCCCTTATTGGTTTAAAGCCTCTTCTGATTCTTAATTTGGGTTTCATTGAAGGCATTATATGTGGAGAATATTTCTCAAATTTGATTTTCTATCATACATATAAGGAAAAGTCACAGATCACAAAATATCGTGCAATTAATCTCAACTTTCTCATATGGAAAGCATGTATATGAAGGTGCTGATAAAGTAACACCTGGAGGTCACCTCTTATAGGTCTGCCTTCTATGAGTGTAACTTTTTAGCTCTCATAATAAAGTGTATTCTAAAAGTATAGAAACTGATCTTTTAACGCTATTTACATATCCTTTTTCCAACTTATTGAAAGGTAGTCACAGACAAGATACAAATGTTTTACAATCAAGGCTTGGAGATTATCTAAATGCTCTCTAAAAGGAGAATAAGAATAAAAAAATCTTTACTAATTATCTAGATTTTCTGTTTTTCTCAAGATACATTTTAAATGGATAGCTCTTGAATCTATCTCTTCTTTAAGCTTCATGGGGAATTTTGAATCTATTTATATTACTTTCTGTGTGCTCTGTATGAAAATTGTCAGTAGTTCACCAGTTAGCTTGCATTCATTGGCTTTTCTGTGTTTCAGTATCTTACCTGTATTTTATAAAGACTGTCAGTGATCATGTAAACTTAACATTGACGAACTTGAGGGGGGTGGTTTTGTCTAGTAGCAAACATGTATCGGTTTTTCATAAATCCTGTTTGGTACTGTTGGAGATCTAAAAGTTTATATATGATATTCTTAATAACTATGTTATACTTTCTAAGCTTTCATCTTTTGTGGTCAAAATTATAAGCCTCACAGTCTCTAGAGTGTGCTCCCTCAGCTTTTAACATGCATATCTATATGCAAATGTGTTTTAACTTAAAATTGAACATATGAGGACAATTTTACTTATTGAAAAACACAGTAAGTACCTATATGTGTCAAGCACCATTCTAGGTAACTGAAACACATATAAGGGCAAATGGACATTCTAATGAATTTCATATTTTACAGAGGGAAGGGAATAAACTTGAAAGTCACCTGACCATTTGTGTATATCTCTCTCAGTATAACTTGCCAAAATTAAACTTTTATTGATTTAGCAAATATTTTCATCCAGATAGTTTTGTAATCTTGTGTGACAGACAATGTCTTATCAATGAAGACAACTGGACATTCCTTTGGGCACTGTCTTTCTCTCAGCTTCTCTGTAGCTACTATAGGGTTAACTAACAATTTATATAGACTCCACAAGGCAAACCTGTGGAGCTGAGTCCTAGTTGGGTTATCATTTGTTCCAAGATGGCAGTTTAGCCTGTAAATATTCACATTAACCTACATTGGAAAAATACATTTTAAGGTGAAATGAGCAACAAACTTCTTAAAGAACAGACTATGTGAGCACACAGGCAATTTCTATCTTGAATGTGCATGGAGCTGTGAGTTTTCTTTGAGCATAGGAATACTTTGCTTATGGCATTGATGAAAATCTTACTTTCCTTAAATCAGCTGGAAGTTTTAGAAAGCTTTTCAAAAACCCTTACTCTTTGAGTTCTAAAATGTTTTGTTTCTTACTTTTGTAAAACAGAACACATGGTGATTACTATGGACTGGGGGAAGGTAGAGTAAGTATTATTAATACCCATTCTTTAATGCCACTGGCTTTTCCTTTTGCAACATGACAGAACTGTGGAGATGAATTGCTATGGTTATCCATATCCAACAATATGATTATTAGTAACACTGAATTGTACACTTAAAATGGTCAACATAGTCAGTTTTATATTTTGCCACAAAAAATTAACAAAAAGCAAGGAAAGTGAAAAGAGAATTTAATTTTAGCTCCTTAGTATTTTAATCAAAACTTCTGTGAGTGTATGAGCGTATACATACTTCACACAATAAGAAGCAAATTATAATTCAATAAAATATCCTAATATAAAATGGAAGTTTAGCCCTTCACCAATAGTTATATGTATGTTCAAAGGGGATTCCATTTAAAAAGAAAAAAAGCCTCTCAATTCAATTCCTTATTGAACTTTTGGAATTATTCTAACTCGTCTCTTCATTGTAGGTAGAAGCTCTTGACATATTTTTGTTAAATTTTAAAGGAAACAGCAAACTCACAATACACAGTAAATTGAGAATTTAAAATCTGGAGACATACAAGATAAAATTTTAAGTGTTGAGAGAAAAAAGTATTTGGAAAGTTGCATATAATATAACATTTAAATGTGTAGTATAGTCTCTGATTCTATCTTGGTGTGTGACCTTTAAGAAATTATTTAGCCCTCCTAGATTTGTTAATATATCATCAATTCCAAAATATTGCCAATGAAGTTTATTAAAAACTGTAAATGGACATAGAACTTCCCTCTCTTTTTTCATCTTAATTCCAAAATTAGTTTTTAACACTGAGTTTTAATTTGCAAGATGGAAATAATGACTATGATCTACTCATTACTAGTCAAGACTAGTCCTTTAGAAATGAATTCTATATGCACTATGCATTGTAATTTTCATTTCCAAATGAGAATGTTGCTATGCGTGCATGGATATTCAAGAGATTTTCATGATGTTCTACTTGGGGTAAATGTCACAAAGGAGCTATGAAGGCAAAATAACAGAAATCTATTGGATTTCTGAAATGATAATAAACAAAGATACAAAAAAATAAATCTTACTAAAGAGTTATTTGGTGCAATGAATAATACTGCCAGGGCCAGAGGTCTCTCTATGCTCAGGAGGTCTTATAAATGTATGCCAGCATTTTCATTCGAAGGGACCAGCTTAAAATAAAGTGACAGCAACACTTGTGTCTATTTGTTAACTACGATCACATTTTATTAAAGCTATAATGTAACACCATTTAATTTCCCAGGCATCCTGGGAATATTTCCAACTGTTTATCCATATTTATGTTTGCCTCAATCAATACACTATTAGCTTCAGAGGTTTGTAACACACAGTCATGGAATGTATGATCAGGTTTTCCAAGCTGTTACTTCATTATAAACAAATGAGAGTCCCCCTCTTCACTATTAAAAGTAAATTAATTTAATGATAAAGAATGAGAATTTAATGACAAAGATTTATTTGATATTAAAATAATGAAACTCAATCCCCATCATCACATAAGGTCATCTGATATTGCTTCCCAGTTTTTATAAACTTCATTAAGGAGAGATTCTCAGAAACACTGATTATATTGCTGTGTTCTTAGTGTTTACTTTTAACTACAGACAAGTTTTGATCCAGTCTTCAAATTCACTAGTGACATGGATTGGATTTTGGAAGCCAGGCTAAGTATTACTAAAGACAACTTGCTATAAGATATTAATAAAATTTTGTGAGAATAGTTGGAATTTTAAAAAAAAGCTTGTAGTGTTAACTATTGATAATTTCTATATCAAATTTGTCCTTAACATTGTTATGATAACTTGTGATAAAGATATGAAAATAGTACTTTTATAAAAAATAGTAAAGTACAATAATGGAAGTTATGTGGGAGATATAACTTCCCAAATTCTTACTAATAATAATCACATCATTTGATCAATTAACTATGAACCTTTTGACAGTGTGATAATGTTAACAACTAACAGTAATTGGACTTACAATTTTTACAGTACACTGAATCCTCTCATTTGATAATCACAACAAAACTACAGGGCACAAACTAGCATGATTTTATTTTATTAATGTCTAACAGTAATTTACAAAAAATTAAGTAACTTAAGATCAGTAATGATTTCTTATTCTAGATTGTATTTCTTTTTAACCTAAGCTCTTAACTATTACATTATGTTGTCAGGAAGTAGATATTTCCCCCAGTGGTAAACTGTATGAACTTTCTATGTAGATGCTATTAAATGCAAGCTGTGAATGACTTACCGATGTTATAACTACTGCATTTTGTAATAAGGAATTTCAAATACGATGCCATTTCAAAGTGCTAATTGTTGTTGTTCATGAAATATAAACTGTCAGCAAAACAGTATTATATATATGACACTAAGTTTTGATTGGTATATTAAGACACAGTATGAAAAATAACTACCTAACAGTATGTTTCAAGGATATATATAAACTTCTGAGTGATTGACATATCATAGAGTTTATGAATAGGATTCATTTTGCAATCTTTTCTGGTCATTTAAGGGAAAATATATATCTTAAGAATTCCTATTGATTCTGTCTCACATGCTTGGAAATGATATTATTGATTTGATTACCACTAATTTCTAAAAATTGAAACCTAATAAGAATTCAAATTCAGAAATATGTGCATTTTTTCCATGTTTCTTCCTCTGGTTGTTCTGCTTCATTTCCAAAATACATACATTATTTAAATTATATGTTTATTTCCCAACCAATTTTCATTTTTAGCAATTGCTCTTTTACTACTATTTCTACCATAAACTAAAAGTTAAGGCTTTTAGTCTCATGCAGGTAAGAACACAAATGATTTCACAGGCAACTGACTGTCAATTTCTTGGCTACCTTTAGGTAACTTTGTATAGTAAATCATTTAGGAAACTAAGTCAGAGTTGTGTACTTTGCCCAATTTCACAGAATTCACTGTGATTTAAATTTGATCTGATCTAACTTCAAAGCCCAGTTAAGAGTTTAAATCCTAAATGAAATAGGTTTGGGAGGAAAAACAAATAAATTGAAAATGAGCCTTTTAAAAAAAAAATACTGATAAGCTAATGAGTTATTTAGAGAATTGCTACCCTGATCATGAAAAACCCTAAACTTACCTATTAAATCCTTTACTAACATTTATAAATTATTTTTCTGTGTTTCTAGAAATCTCTTAAGACATTCAATAAAATGAGTTATGGAAAAGAAAATCGTTAAGCTTACATTTCAAGAAGATAGAGAGAAAAAACATGCCATGTGCATTCGAGCTTTTAGTTTACCTTTTCTTTACCTTGGAAATCTGCCTTGATGGATTTGAGTATGTAAAAAGAGCACCACAGTGTCTATTAGTGACTGTGATCTGTAGGGTAGAGAGCTACTATCAAGTGCATGGACTCTAACATTTTAGACTTTCATATTAATAGGGAATCACGTCACCTACTGTGTAACCCAACGGACTGGGAAAGATATAAATGTTTAATGCCCATAATGACTTTGGAAAGAGACATATCCATGAGTCTGTGTGACTGATCACTTAGAAAATACCTCTCCGCTAACTCATCCAAATACACATTCTGCTTAACATCACAGTAAAGGCATGGTCAAAATAAAATAAATGAATTCTATCTGAAGTAATGACCCTTCCCCATGAACCCCCACCACCCTATATCCCATTCAGCTTAAATATTAGGCAAAAATAAATTTTATATGAAAAGTATCATATTTGATAGTCATCGACATTAAAGAATAGTCAGTGGTGTTTGAGATACAGAATCCAGTGACCCTGAGTCTGGAAATATGTAGCTGAGTTAAACATCTTAAACAGGTGAAAGAACAAAGTTTTATGCTTTAATACTTTTAAATGGCCAAAAGACTACCTTTGTTCTTGGATGATTAACAACTGTTACATTCAAAAACAATAAATATTAATGTGTATAGATTGACAACATATAGTGATAATTACTTAATGGAGAAAATACAAATTCATTTGCTTGTTACACACACATGGAATAGAGAAGTTTAGTGATTAAAAATATCAGATTAAGCACATAAAGTTTGTCCAGTTAAATTTGAGATTCAGATAATTTTTTTTTTTATTCTGAGTATGTTCTAGGCAATACATGGGCATACTTTATATTGAACAAAATCATTTAGTGTTTATCTGAAATTCAAATTTAACTGGAGGTTCTGTATTTTATTTGAAAATTCTACTTATAGTATAAGATGTATTTGAGTTACCAACTCACCAGGCAGAATAAATAAAGTAGGAAAGATTATGGCTCATGTCTTTGAAATCTGTTTTCAACCATGCGATCGACTGGCATTACCTCCTCCCCCAGGGGTCTCACAGGTCTCTGAGGACACTGCACTCAGCCTAATCACAGTGAACAGTGAACACATCACTTACCTTAAGAGGCTAAGCCATTTGTACATGTAGCCTGGGACTTGGCCATTACCTTAGAATGTACAATCTGCAACAAAAGGGAGAAGGTGAAACATGACTAGGATTGATGTATAGGGTCTGAAGATTAAAGAAAATAACAATATATAAATAAGTAAACAGGCTCATTTGAAATATCCTGAAAGACCTAAGTAGAACCCAAAATGGTTAATGCCAAGCTCTATTTGGAGATGGAACTGCAGAATCATCTCAGGTTTTTTGCGATAGGTCTCTCCCACATCCATCCTTACTTGAAAATTTTAACATTATCTTCAACATCCTTTATTAAAAAACAAGTGAATTTTTTTTGGGGTGGGAAAGAGGATGTATTATGCATTTGCATTATAAAAATCTAATGTGAGACCTACTGAGTGGGTTAAATTTCAGTGTGACTATCAAGGAGCTTGATATTCCTGTTTCCTCCTCACCAGGTGCTACCTTTGAAATATTTCCTATTGAATAAAAGTAAAAATTAAAAAGAAATCTATTGAAAATATCATATTTTGCATAGATTCTACATTCTAGGATTTGTAATAAGAAATAGTATATTGACTGCCTATGGGACATAGTAGGAAATGAATATATTTTAACTCTATCTTTGTACAAGGAAAATGAATACTGAAAAATAATGAAAATAAATTCAAGTTTTATGGAAATTATATACAATAATCACAAGCTTATTTTGAAATGTATTATGAACATAAAATATTGAAGCTATATACAAAATCAAGCAAACGGCAAACTTGTAGGGCATGATGAAAAGGATACCAGAGACAAGAGATTGCTAAATTCATATTCAGGCATAAAGGAGAACTTTTCAATAGAATGCTAAAAACTCATGTTACCACATTAAAGAAAATAATAAATACAATATAATAAAAAGAAATATTAAAATAAATTAATGAGGAGATTTTTCAGAGGAAATAGCATCTTAAAAATGTGACCTGAAGGATGAGCAATTATTTTCAAAAAAGGGTAAGAGATTGGTGAAAGAAGACAGAATGTTCCAGGCAGCAGAAAATAATGGACAAAAGCTCTGTGTTAACAAATAGTGCTGCTTTAAAAACTGAGTAATATAATCACTATGCTTAGAACAGAATTTGGTGAGGACAAGGGGTACCTAGGAGTTGCTAAAAGAACCCAGTTTGGAACAGGACATATTGCATTTTAAATTCTGTCAAATCCTAACCCAGAAAGCACAGGGGTAACAGAAGTGTTTTCCACTAGATCTTATGAAATGAACGGTATTATTCGTAATGTGATTATGATGCACTTATACCAACTAAAGGAAGAAGAAAGAACATAAAGTGCAGAGCCCAGCACTGGGCAAGATGGGGAGGGGGCACAATGCACTTTGGTGGAGCAGTATGAAGAGGGATCCTAAGCTTCTAATAGACAAACAACAATATAAACCAGTGTTGCTAAATTTAAAAAAAAGACTCGTTTTCTGTACTTTTATTTGTTGACACTTTAGTGCTCTTAGAATAATTTTACTTTTTTAAAGTTTCATTTATTTATGCATACAAAACTGGGGTGTAGGCCAGAGGTAGTAGGCAGGTGAGGTGAGAGAATTCATCAGAGAGAGAGTGGGGAGCAGAACAGGCAGATCTCTGAAACAGGAGCAGCAGATCTCTGGGGAAGAGCAGCAGGCAAAACAGGAGAGGCCACTGAGCCATATTGGTTAGCTCCCTGGCTGGGAACTGAACTCATGCTACAGAGGCTGGTGACAGCCTGAAAGTGCTGAGATAACCCCTTGTGCCACCAGGGAGGCCCTCCTTAGGATAATTTTAGGTATTTATCTCCACGTATATGTTATTTTTAATTATTAGCTAGCCCATGCTGAAATTATCTGCAGTGATTGATTCATTATTTTATACTTTTCAACCAATTCCTTAAAGTTATAAATGATTTCTGCACAGTCCCTAAGAGTTGAAATCATTAATCTCTGATCCTAATGTCATTAATAAGGTTATAATTAAATAAAACACATATGTTAATAATTTGTTTACTGGAGATTCAATGCAATATGAAGACACTTAATCTGTTATCTATAATAATTCATCAGGTGTATGTATTATTCTACTTATTCTAGCTCATGTCAGACATTATGCATATTTGGCTAAGTCTTAAATCAGATGGGTTTTTCTAAATTTGTTTGTAGGAGTTGCCTGAAATGCCCCATCTATAGTTCCCCAAAATTCAAGATATACTGTAAGCAAACTTTAAAATGGGGATTTCTAAGTATCTTCAAATGCACAAAAATAATTTATTGTAGTACTTTATGTGTTATAAGTACATTCCCTCTTCCCTGCTGCAAGAACCCAGAATTTGGTTGTATAGTCATTTCTTATACATTCATGCACACAGTAATAATTATAAATCTAAATATTGGTCTTTATTATTTTTTCTCTAATATATTTATTTTTCTCTAATTTATTTAAAACACTTTAATATAAGAAGTAATATATATGTATATGCTAGTGCCCATCAGTTCTTCAAGCAGTAAATTAATATTTGAAGTAGTCTAATCAGCTATGCATTCTCCAGGAGATGAAAAGTGCTTCCATTTGTACTGCATGATTGATTTTTAGTTGATGATTCTTTAATTACAAAGTAACATTAAAAATAATTTCTTTAAATAGTCAATATATGTGGATTCATTAGAAAGTTTCTATAAATGCTTTTGCCATAATAATTTCAAACAACTAAACTACCTATACCCTCAGTTTGTTACTCTTAGCTTCTTGTTGACTTGGTCCTATATCCCTGGACCTAAGAAGGATTCTCTGCAATTGGAAAGAAAAGTTGCTAAACTTGTTATTATAATTTTGTCACAACTGCTTGAAAGGAATGTTTCGGGAAGTATTCGATGTGAGAAAGAAAACTGAGACTTCACCTACTTTATAAGAAGATGTGGAAGGTGGAACTTTTGCACATATACATTTGTATGTGATATGTACCTTATTGTTGATAAATATCTCCAAGTGCTGCAAAATTAAAAAATTAAACTGCACTAAGTCATAACACATGATGTGTGCTATGTGTGTCTAAGAATAGAGAAATGTAGTTTGAAGAAGTCACCAACTTCTACCAAAAAGAATACAACTGCTGTGAAAGTGAAATTGCCTTAGTTTAGTTCAAAAGAATAAAAAACTAGAATCTGTTAAATAGGAAAAATATTGGTAACATAAAATGTTTTAAGGATCAACTCTGATAATCCACTTAAAATGCTCAGAACAGTATCTTGTTCATGGTAAACCTCTATAGATATGATTCTTGTATAATTAGAATTTGATTTTGAGAACATTTCAAAGATGACTTTTCGCAGATGTAACTTCAGTCTCTATATTGATAGTAGTAATATATTTAGTAACTAGGCAGTGATAAGTAGTCGTGTGCCATTTCATTAATATTCTGCATGGCAGTTGATTCCTGTCTTTTTTCTTTCTTCTAATAATAGCTTACACATTGATGAACATCTCTATGAATTAAATATTTTAGCTTGCTTTGAGTTATAAGCACACAATGAATTCCACAAGGAACTGTCTTTGTGATTATCACCACACAATACCTTGTAGCTTTTTAAAATATTTACACCTTTTTACAATGAGTATTGCTAGATCTACTCTTTAATCTTATTACAGCTTTGTGCAGAAAGTATTGTAAACACATATATGATTAGTATTTTTATTATAAAATTGTTAACTCAAGGTTTTCTTAATACACATTCTTTGACAATAGATAAAGGTGAATATTTTATTAGTAGGTTTACTTTTGCCTTTATTCACTAGGCCCATTATCCTCAAATATTGATGGACAGTCAACTTAGCTAGAATTTTTGAGTATAGCTAGATACACTCTAGACACAAAGATCAAATTCAAAATGTAATATCCTGATTAGGTTACATTAAATATAATTTTTTTTCTTTTCTCCTGTTAAATTTCATAAAATACCATTTTGCTTTGACATTTTGTCTTTTCATTTCCATATTTTAAGAGAATAGAAATTGCAATATTTCTTTGTTCAGTATTGACCTTCTGTAAAGATGATGTAAATTAGTGAACAGGACCGAAGCCTTCACAGACAGATATCTATCTAGTATTTATTAAATCTCTAATTTTGAATGTTGTTGCAAGATTTAACAAAATTTGACAAGTACTTTCAGAGAACAGTATCTACAAGCTAACACCATTTTAAGTACATATTTTAAAGATTAAGGTAGGTTAGGTTACTAGAAATGATTTGGAACAAGGAATCACTGATTGGTACACTTAACTTTGAAGTAAAAGCTTTCTTGTGATTTAATCAGATGATAATTCACTGTCAAGATCAGGAAAAATGGTGGAAGGAAACAAAAAGTAATGATATTGAGACTCTTGTGAATAAACTTCATGTTTTTATTCTCTTTAGAAAATTTTTGATTTAGAAAATCATTTTGATGAATGCTTATTCAAGAATATAAAAAATCTAAAAAATTATAAGTCACTTATAATTAACACCCAGATGTTTCTATTTTGACACATTCAAATAGTAACACCTGATTTTCTCATGAAATGAAAATTGTGTGGAAAAGTATATGCTCACATGTGTTAAACATACAGTAATGTGCTTATTGATATGTGGAAATAGGACAGATACAGAAATGCATGCATTTATACACACACAAAGAGATGAAAGTATACATTTTCTTAACTATTAATAGCAAATTTACTGAGTGATTTTTTTTCCATTTGTTTATTCTTTGCTGGACACATTTTCTCTTTGTGACCTAAAGTTTAGTGGTCATCTTTAACCTTGAAGTACAGTATTTATCCTTTGCCTATGGACAATCTTTTTTTTCCAATTTTTATATACTTTCAGTCCACCAGTATCCTCACGATGAATAACCTCATGTCCACCTAAAGGCAATGACACAGTTCATTTTTAGTGAGGAATGTAGAGGTTAGAATTAAAGCCTTTTAGTAGTTTCACACAGTAATAACTGGTTCTCAATCAAAAGTGTTTAATCCCTAAAAATTCACTTGGTTATCTCCTAAAGTCAAGTAATTGTTCTTTTTTTAATATGAAAAGTTTTACTGGTAAAAATCTTTGACTGTGGTATATATTTTTTCTTTTTAAAATTAATTAATATTTTTTTAAAAAATTAAGCTAACATTAAGGCCCCTTCCCACCTCAACCAGGTAACAATGTGGTACATTTCTTAATATTATAAACTTGGAAAATTCTATAGTGAGATAAATTATTATTTTGCAATGAAAAATCTTTCATTATTATGTTTTCATACTTTGAATACAGTTTGATGCATTATTTTCTAAAAGGACTGATTAGTGTGAATATAGTATGCAGAGCATAAAGTACTATATGATGGGTTTGCAGTCAAGATGTCCAGTGTATTTATGCATAAATGATAATTTTATTTCTTTGTCAAAATTACTTGTGTTGACTGATTACAAATATTTAAAGCAATTAATACTACTACCAATGATAAGTAATAGCTACTTATGTAAGATGATAAAGAACTACTGTATTATGGTCTATAGTCTACATGGGTAATACAAGTTTAGGAGATATTATTATCAATATGCTCCTCAATAAATGAATCAGAGTGATTAGGAAAACAATTTTCTCAAGTTTAAGTACACATATGTATAAGAGAATACCTACATTTGCCTACAAAAACTAGTATAGGCTATACTATGTGAAAAATATTCTCATCAATGGGATTGGAAATTGATCTGATTGAAGTCTATTTTCTCTTTCAAAGACAAAAGCTATCATGAATTCTTATCTTGTAAATCCCATTTCCTAGTTTCTCCTGAATTACAAAATGGAAAAATTAAATTATTTTAAAAAGTCTGTAAGGTATTAAAGAGCAGGGATCGTATAGGATATGTGTCACACTCTCACTTTTTCCAAGAATACTACTGATACTTTCTCAGCATTCTGAAAATTTTAGCATTGAGTAATTCCTCCACAGTCTTATATTGACTGGAGTGATAGCACATTATGTCTTCAGTAGTTGTATACACTGAGAACTCTAAATTGTTGAAAGTGGTTAGCTCTGAGGAAATTAGATAAATGGAAAGGATCAGGATTAGATCAGATGGAAAGTCAAACACAAATGTTTCACCAACTTGAAATTATATTTGCAGAATTTTAAAAGCATCTCTGTTGATATTGAGGCCCTGAATGGAATATGATTTCCATGTTTAAAGGATACTGTGTTACTTGGAACCTGAGCCTGGCCATTAGAAAGCTTCATTTTAGTAGCCATTATAAGGAATTTCAGTGCCCATTATAAGGAAACAAAATGCTGGGGTGTTGGTATCATATTAATGATGTTTTCAGCTTGCCTGAGAAGCTTATGGGTGCAGAGGAAGGGATCAGGGTTGAGGGTGGCCTGCATTTATATTCATTGTCAAGCAGTTTCGGGGAGAGTACAAGCACTGCTTTTATTACAAAGGACATTTTTCAGCTTAGGTGATATTTAGCAATAGGAAAGCATGTTAAAAGTTGTCTTCCGGAATTATGTTTGAGGGAGGTGGGGGAGGTAATCTGAAATAGCATAGGTAGAAATAAAGGTACAATAAGGAGAATGAATTGTGTATGTTCTATTTATGACTGTAAGTTTTAGTTTCTGCACGTGTTGATATAAAATAGAGGCACTGTCCATCCTGCTAGAAGTTTCATCTCTCTCTGTTGCCCTTACATCTTCCTGTAAACCAGTCACCATTTCTAACAACTGATCTTTATTGAGTGCTTGCTATGTGTTTAGTATGTGTTAACTCCTAAAATTTTTGTAAAAATTCGATGAGGGTCGCACTGTGATGATCCACCTTTTGCAGATTGGAAAACCAAGGCATAAAAAGGTAGGTAATTTGTCCAAATTTTTGCTACTAGTAAGAACTTTGAAAGCTCTTCCATGAACCCAGCTCATCTGATTTCAGATCTGTACTCAAATCTCATGTTATCTTGATTCAAAGATCTAACTTTGTATTTGAATCTACGTCTGCCAAGAGTACTTTTCTTGCATCCTTCCTTAAAATAATTCCCACTCGTATATCAAGGTCTCTACTAGTATAATCTCTTTCAGAAATATCCCTCTACATTCTCTGTCCCTCCTCATTCCTCTGTACTGCTATGAGAATCAATGTTAACAGTCTCAAACACACTTTAATCCAATTTATTTTTACTTTACTGTTATCCCCAATTAGTCTGAGAACCTCAAAGGCAGGGGCATTGTAATTTCTCAGTAGGATTTTTCTGTGTGTAAATAGTATTATGCAGAGAAAACATGAGAAAATTTGGTAAAACTATTTTTATGAATCATAAATTGCCATGTGATAATACTTATAATGATTATTCATTAATAAGGCACCCCGAAATTGTTCTTCATATTGAAAATAGGGAAACAGTAAAGAGAAAGTGACAATGCAAGCACTGCTAATTTATGCCTGACAAACTAGGAAATGTTAATTTTATTGAGTAAGAGCTATTAAAGAAAAATATTTTCTTTCAGGGGATATCATAATGTGATACCAGATGCTGATAAAGAAAAGCAATGATGCAACCCAAATGCATTATATACTTTGTTGACTAGCAGAAAATAAAGATGAAGAAAGGCATGCTACATCAGTGTCTTAATATATGCAACAAAAATAGAAATCTTTATATTGCTAGGAGATTTCACAGTGAGGATGAAGTCAGGAATGTCCCAAAGTATTAGTAAAGTTTTCCTCCAAAGGATAAATTACATCTTAATCATTAACATCTTGTGTAAAGTAGAAATAAGAGTAGAGAGAGGTGAGAAATCAGCTTGTGAAGGAACCAATATATTTGTTTTACATACTTAGATATACTTACTCACTTCTTACAATA
Source organism: Galemys pyrenaicus (assembly GCA_019455555.1). Lineage (NCBI taxonomy): Eukaryota > Metazoa > Chordata > Mammalia > Eulipotyphla > Talpidae > Galemys > Galemys pyrenaicus. Next base: position 9,440,766 of record JAGFMF010011862.1, read on the forward strand.
GATTTGCTTTCTTGAGCGAGCAATAGCTTGGTTCTAGTCTTTCCAATGTACATAATAATATCTACCCTATTGGATTCTTGTGGAAGATTGGATGTGATTATGTATGTTAAGTTATATACATCATCACATAATTAATGGCCATTTGATAAATTTTAAGTTTTGTCTATTCCTCTAAACCCTTGTTTTCTTCATATGTGTGTCCTACACAAAATAGTAGGCCAATTTATAACTTTAACGTTTTGGTTTTAAGTGATCATAAATATGTATCTATTTTAAATTCAAGTTTACTTTTAAACATTTCTGTTTATACAGATACATTAAATGCAATATATGTCAATTTCCTAAGTTAGTAATTCACTTTCAGTAAACTTATACAGCTATAATGGCTTAACCCACAACCCTTAGTACTCTTCCACTATAGCACTATCAATGGAAAATAGGAACTAAATATTTACTGGTAGATTCCTAAAATCTTGATTCCCAAAAATCCTATGACTACAAATCAAATAAAACAAAATCATCATAATAAATAACTTTAAATAATAAACATTAAATAACTTTATTAAATAAGTAACTTTAAATTTAAAAAAATCACTACTTACATTTTATAAGCTGCAAACTTTAGACTTAACATAATTCAGTACCTATAATGAAAGAGGTCCTAGTTACTAATTAAAAAAAAATGTGATTCAGATAAAATGCCTGAAGTTACTATTATGATTTAATCAAGCTTCAAAGACTAGGAGTGAGAGGAAGTTGAAAATTATAAGAGGTTTAATATTCATTCACTTTCATAAGCATCATCACATATAGCCAGCATCATATTAATTTCCCCATTTTTATAGATAAGGAAATAGGTTCTTAGAAGAATTAATGCCTTGGGCCAAGACACATAGAGATAAGGAAAACTCTTATGAACTTTAGAAACATTACATTTTGAGAATACTTAATGTCTGTGAAATGTCAGAGACTGTCGTAGAGGTTCAAAATAGAAAAGTTAGCAAGGCAAACAACATTCTTGATGATCACAGAGTTCAACAGTCCCTTCTTCCCCCACCCCCTCAAAAAGGGAAGATAGGCAATAAGAAATCAACAATAAGTAACTAGCATAGCTTTCAGAATAATGGACGGCACAATATAAACAAAGCTGAAAGCGCAGACATAGCATGATGAGGGAAGTGCTTATAGTTTAGATAGTTTAGTTATGAAAAACCTTCTCTGAGATGTAAAATTTGAGCATTACCAAAGTGATGTGAACTATAAAGTTATGAAAAACACTAAATGCTGGTATTCTAGGCTGTAGTCCTGGCTAGAAATAAATTTGATATGTTCCAATTTATAGGACCAGTATATTTGGACAAGCGTGAGCACAAGGGTTGGGGGGAGGGGTAATGATAGGAATTGACATTAGAAAAAGAAGCCACAGCTGAATCATGCATGACTTCATAGGGACTTTGAATAATTTGATTCAGAGAGTGAAAAAAAATCTGATTTCTATTCTTAAAAGATGAAAGGATCATTGGATATATATGTCACAATTTCTCATGATTTCTGTAATCATTACATTGGTGATTATTTAATTTCTAACTCTTAAAAGAAAGAAATACCCCAACAGTATTGAGTGAAAGGAAGGTTTATAGAAGCTTGGATTGGGTTAAGAGAAACAAATAGCATGATCAACCTTCTTTTGTTCTTAATATGAATCTTTGGTGACCTTGTCCTTATTTGCATAATATAGATTTCCATTAATTAATACTACAGGCAAAAAAACAAGTGTGATGAAGTTCTCCTGTATATTCCTATATGTTCAATGAGTTTCAAATATGTTCTTTGATCTCACAAATTAACTTTTGTTTTATGATTACTGTCAAGTTACATAGGTCATTACAGAGAATCTCTTCTGTGACTATTGATTTATGGGGATGAGACTCATATGAAGAAGAGAATGTTTCATGGCTATATTCCCAATAAAGCATTTTTCCATTTGAATGCAAGACTTCTAAACTGTTCAACCAAAGGATAAAGGGATAAGAAGAAATCTATTCTCAAAGGAATTTTAGGTGAAATAATGCCAAGAACTATTTTCATTTCTACATTTATTTCCTAGACACATACAATGTAGCAACAAAGGATGCTTTGTTTCATTATTTGGTTGTCTAGGACATATGCTACCTCCATTATATCAGAACCATGTGTTTGCTTGGAGTTTTCTACTTGTTACTCTAAGCTTTCAACAGACCATTCCATGGTTATCAAATCAGCTCTTTTCTGGTGATTGGATTGAGATCAGAAAACCAAGCCAATATTTTAAATGCTAAATAAGTGAATCCACTTGACAAAAAAATAAATAAAGACAACATAATTTCATACATATGCTCATGACTCCTCTGATTAAAATTGCCAATGTCTTGTAAGTCTTCTGTTGTATGGACTCCTCTTGGACCAGGTCTTGTTTTGTGTGTCAATTCTGTTGGCATCTTGTTCTTGTTCTCATTAAGGAATTTGAGCTGTGGGGGAAGACAGGAATATGCTCTTCCTGGCAAGGAGGTTCAATGGATTATTTGTTTAAAGATCTTTTCTTATTCTTTGACTGTGTTGGGTCAAAAGTCCCATTCCTGGGGCCTCCCTGGTGGTATAAGGGGTTAAGTCTCAGCACTATCAAGCTATTAGCATCACTGCAGCATGAGCTTGATCCCCAGTCAGGGAGCAGACCCACATGGCACAGCAGACCTCTCCTGTTTGCCTGCTGTTCCCCTCAGCATTTTATTTCAGTATATCTACCTGTTCTGCTCTCCACTCTGTCTCTAGTTAATCCTCTCACCCCCTGCACCTCTGGCCTACACCTGCATTCTTGTATGCATAAATAAAAATAAATCTTAAAAAAAGTTCCATTCTTGTATCTTAGAGTTCTAGTTCTTCACCTACATTATAAGAAAACTGGTCATAATAAGCTGTTATTGAATCTGGCAACCTTACAATCCTTATATTTAGACCCACAAGCTGGTCCACAGTCATTAAAATTGATAGTTTTTCCTCTTGTTAGCACAGGGTAGTAAAAGTAAAAAAAAAAAAAAAAATCCCTGTTGGCCCAGGTAACCTGACAATGGCACCTGGCACACAAACTTCATGGTCACAAATAAAACACGAATTGTGTATATGACAAATTTTCAAGTTTCCCTGAAGATATGTTTTCCACAGACCTACACACCTGAAGATAAGGATGAGAAGACAATAGAACTAGGAGCAGAGGCATTCCTGAAGACCACCTTCCACACTGAAGAATTCTATTTAACTTTATCCACAGTGTCCTCTCTGGGACAGTTTCTTTGGAAATACTAGTTTCATTGTCTTGTCTTCTTGTCACATTGAAATAATTACCTGTCCTTGGTGTGCTCCACATTGACAATGTCTTTTATTAACCCAGATACCCACTAAGAGAATGAAAACATGAGCTTAATTATACTATCTCATTCCAGAATTGGGAACTAAAATAATTTTCTTCAACTATTTTTCTGTATAACCTCTAAGATTTTCAGAAGCAATATCCTAAGTCACAATTTTTTCTCTATTCTCCATTGTCATACTGACCAAATTGTTAAAATCCCACATCTTCCAATCCATTTGAACTACTTTCCACTCTCATTTTTTACTAGTACTTAACATGGTCAAAACTAAATAGAGGACTTCCCTGGTGGTGCAAGTCAAGTTCTGCACTATGAAGCATCCATAGTCACTGCAGAATGAGAGTTTGATCCCAAGTCAGGGAGGTCACCCACATGGCACAGCAGACCTCTCCTATCTTGCTCACTACTTCCTTCAGCAGTGTATTTCAGTCAATCCACCTTTTCTGTTCCCCACTCTGTATCTGGTGAATTTTTCATTCCTCACACCTCTGGCCTGTACCCCAGTTCTTGTATGCATAAATAAATCTTTTTAAAAAAATCTAAATAGAAATCATAGAACAATTAACTCATAAAAATTACACTCCTGGCAGACAAGATTTAGAGGAAGGTGGACAGTATAAAAAATGAATCTAGAAAAACTGAAAAATAGGCATCTTTCCCTTTGTACACACTATCTCCCAATGTGCCACAGAAAGAATAAATTATCCTTGGATATGAAACTTCAACTACTGAAAATCACGCTAAAAATATCTCATTTACTCTCACTCTGAAAACTTTAGATTTCTCACTCTAGGAATTATGTATCTGAGCTACAGTTTCACATGTAACCTAAGAAAGATGTTCTGCTCTCAGGAAGCTGGAAAGTCATTTGTCAGGGACAGTGTTTTGTTATTGATTTCTTGAAAAACAATCAGCCAAGATGGGCATTAAAATTACTCCAATTTACTGAAATTGCTATGGCTTTGGTAACTCCTGTATAGGCTGCAATTTAAAATGAACTGTCAGACAATGCTCCTTAGAATCCTTTATTATGCCAGTCTCTTTTCATGCTATCTGTAATATAATAGAATAAAGATAAAAAGAACAGGTTTGGATATACTTCACTTTAGCAAATACATTTTTATCTTTTATGTTTCATTGTTACCTGGTTGGAAAATTAAATATAATTTTCAAAAGGCATTCTCAAGAAAGTTTCTATTATTTAGTAAGGTGATAAAAACAATCTAACATCATTTTTTCAATATCTAATATATATATGTCTTGCTCTGTTGAAGACTGTCTTAAAGAACTGGGCGCCTATTATATACTTATTTTAAAGGTTAATTAACTGACCACAAACACATACAGAGTATAGATGCAGCAACTCATACTGCTGATAAGGGACACCGGACATCAAAACTGAACCTTTCTTCTTCTTATAAAAGTTATTCCAATCCAGTATATATTTTTAATATAAATTTTTTTTAAATTTACATATATTTGACATCAATTGTAATCCCCATATATTTCCCATCACCGTAACACCAGTGCACCATCACCTCAGTCCCCCGTGCTCCCGTCTGCCCTCCACACTTCCCCTCTTCCCTCCCCACCAAGTGTCCCCAGTT
>JAGFMF010011862.1:9445948-9509405 GCA_019455555.1 Galemys pyrenaicus
GATTTTCATTTCTGATTGCTGAGTAGTATTCCATCGTGTATATGTACCACAGCTTCCCGATCCACTCATCTGTTTGTGGGCATTTAGGTTGTTTCCAGGGAAATTGTAGAAGTAAAAATATCCTCTAGCTCTTCAAGCACACACATTAGTACCAACAAGAACAATAATAACAAATGTTAGAATATAAAAAATATATATGATGTGCTAGAAAAGAGTTTATGATAATCTCAATGAATCCTTGTTTGTTTATTTGGAAGATGAGTAATTGTTTCTCTTCTGATTAGAAATAACAATTCCTGACAAAAATAGAGTTGTCAGGTTCCACGTAAGACCCAAGTCCATTAGTCCTTACAAAATGATGGGAGCAGAAACGGAAAGCTATTTAGTTCAGTCTTCTTTTGCTTTTGTATGCCTTCATTCTTCTAAGAACTGACTTTCTCCACAAAACTGAAGATAACTGAATCATGTCTTGAAAGTTTACCATTTTAGTTCTACTTTTTTACAGAGACTAAGTGATCATCTCTGGATAGACACATTACTTAATCGTGTCAATACTTCACTGCCAATTAGCTATGATAAGTAAGGGTCGGATCTCATGGCAAAAATCTGACTGCTTGGAAGTCTATCTTTGTGTGGAGCAGCTAGTATCTTTTTTTTAACATAAATTTTTAAAATTTACATATATTTGACATCAATTGTAATCTCCATGTATTCCGCATCACCATATCACCAATGCATCATCACCTCAGTCCCCCGTGCTCCCGTCTGCCCTCCACACTTCCCCTCTTCCCTCCCCACCAAGTGTCCCCAGTTTGTCCTTTTCTTTTCATTTTTGGCTTTTGTTTCTTTCTTGTTGTTGTTATTATTATTATTGTTCTTATTCCTTTCCTTGATCCTCCTTTGGTTCCCTTATGTTCCTCCTAGGGGAGGAACCATCTGGTATTTTTCTTTTGCCTTCTGATTTACTTCGCTGAGCATAATCCCCTCCAGATTCATCCATGTTCCTATGAATGAATTTAGATTTTCATTTCTGATTGCTGAGTAGTATTCCATCGTGTATATGTACCACAGCTTCCCGATCCACTCATCTGTTTGTGGGCATTTAGGTTGTTTCCAGGTCTTACCTATTGTAAACAGTGCTGCTATAAACATAGGGGTGCAGGTATTCTTTTGAATCAGTGTTTTGGTGTCTTTTGGGTATATTCCTAGGAGTGGGTCAATCCAATATTTTGTCAAAGATTCACACTTATATTTCTGTGTAACAGATTGTTTTTTGTTGTTGATATACAATGAATTTTAAAATTTTCTATACCTATGATATTTTGATTTATGAAAAATAAATATTTGATCTTTGTCAACATTTCAGGCACACAACCTCTATAGCCTTCGGAATAACCTAAGTGATAAGGGCAATAGTATCTTTTGTTATGTGAATTAGGTGCCTTTTAGAAAACATCTAAAGATAGATGCTAGTTGCCAGTGGAGCTAACCTAGAGATTAAAGGGTTGGACTGTCTAGTCCCCTTATCTCCAGGGAGGGAAGAAGAGATGGAGATTGATTCACTTGCCAAGAGTCAATGACTTTTCTGTCATAACTATATAATGGAGTTTTCATAACCCCCCTTCAGAAAATGGTCTCAGAGTGCTTCTGGGTTAGAAAATACTGGAGAGGGTAAAGAAACTTCATACCACATACCTTGCCCTATGCATTTCTTCATTCTGACTATGTCTGAAATTATATCTTTTTATAGTAAATAAGTAATCTAGTGTTAACTAGAGCAAACATTTCAGTGATAGTTAGACAAGGACTTTATTGGGGAATCAAAGTAAGGATTAGAAATCAGAAAAAAAACAGAAACCTGTGCTATGTAAAATCTATATCCTCAAAGTCACAATTTGAGCTATTTACATTGACAGGAAAAGTGACTCATGGAGCTCAAACATCTAAGTTATTTTAAACTAAAAATATGTTCATGCTACCGATGCACAAAATAACTAGCTATTGTTTAGAAATCATTTGATTTTAGAAGACCCAAAGAATTATTGGGCCTTTAGAAGAAAGGTTGCACACCATTAAAATGTGACATACTATTGCATGATAAAAGGGAATGGATCACTAGTTATTAAAAAAATAATATATAGATATATGTATATATATCTTTAGTGTGCGATAATATATGTGCCAACATAACATGACTGAGTTATTTCTCACTGATAAGTAATGTGAAGTGTGCTTTTCATATATTCTTAAAGTACTTGTCATGTATTCCATATTTTCTATTTAATGGGGGTTTATTTTAGATTGAATTGAATCAGACAACTCTTCCCAGAAAAGTTTTAAAAGGCACATTCCCACAACTTCTGCCAACAGAACTTTAATATTTTAGATAAAAGCAATAAGAATGCAAAAATAGACAGCAACTGACCATCCAGAGCAAAGATTGTAAATGGCATTTCAAAAAGAATACAGTTTTGAACAAAGAACAACAAAAATACTGCTTAATATTTACTTTCAAGAAACTAAACCAAAGTCATTGATGCAAACAGCAGAGAACAAGAGTACTTAAAAGAGAGCCAAGGTCAGTGTCAAGATTGGGGACAGGTCACTGTCTGTGCATTCTCACCTGCACACTGACCGTTGCAAGGCCACTCAGGCCAAGAATGCAGCTACCGTGGGGTTTATTTGACAGACAAAAAGGAGACTGGGGAAACAAAAGAGTTTCTAAGGCCACATATAGCTAACTGTCTTACCCCAGATAGTGTCCACAGTGTCCAGTAGTTCCAAACAAATGTTGTTCTAAATAATGATCATATAAAATAACTACAATATAAATTACATTTCAGATTAAAAAAATTGAACATTAGAAAATTTTATTTTAGAATTGGAACATGTGATAAGATCTGGAATTACAAATTAAGTTAACATTCAGATAAGAATCAATCATGTAGGAATCTTCACAATAATGTAAGAGTATCATTCTTTAGCATTACAATTAAACCAACAGCTATGCTTTGCTGAATGCCATATAGAGGTATGTATATATGTGTGAGTGTATAAGCATATGTGTGTGTGTATATATATATATACTGAAAATGCACTTATTTTTCAAAACTTATGTTCATATGCTCCAAATAACCTTTCTTTTCCTACTTTATAAGGGAGGAAATGTGGGTAAATAATTTGCCTTTATTAGCATAGCTAGTACGTTAAATTTACTGATTAAGTATAGTTATCTCGAAAATCCTTGCTTTCATTTCACAATTTGTGGTATTTATTTTGTTTTCTTCAAAACAGTGACAAAGGAATAAATTTTAGTTACAACATATCTGTGTCTGTGAGGTTGAATTACAGCACAGATATGGGAGATAAAAAGGATAAAGCAGGTTAGAAGGAAACCATACAAACAAGGTAACAAGAATAGAGCGCTTAAAAATGGCAGGCACTGGTCCCAGAATTTTACAAGTATTGGCACAGTTACCCTATGGAACATAATTTTCTCCACTCTGATTTGGTACTTAGTACTCTTTCACTGCTAGCTCTTCCCCTTTATTCTCTCCTTCATCCTCTGGGATCCATTAAAACTGAAGTCCTTTGTTCAGGTTCCCTTAGAAGTGAGATGAGCCCTGTGTCTATGATGATCCATCTGACCCTTCATAAGAATATTCTATGGGGGGAGATGGCAGTTTCTCTGGGTTAAACATTTGTTTATACTGTCACAGTATGTGGTGAAAGATTTCTCTGTTATTTTCATTCTGACTTACTGTTTTTAATCAATTACTCCAAATTCTGACAGATCAGTTCTCTACCCTGAGCTCCTGACAGAAAAAGAATAATCTGTTTATGTTTTTGGACTTTGTGAAAGATACTTCAAAAACTAGATGAAACAGGCTTTCCTTTCTGGTTATTGTATAGTAACTCAAAGAGATTTTCATTCTATTCATACAATCAAAACCAGGCAGATATTTTCTTTAAAAATACAAAAGACATAGTTAAAAATATCAGGGAGCTGAAACGGCCAGGGTCTCTTACACCTACAAATATAGACATTCCCAAAGGTAAAGATCATAGCAGGAATGCTGAGGGGAAAGTGTCAGGAATGATTTGAGATTTCAACCACCAGAAGAATTTAGAAAAAAATTCAATCTCTTTTACCCAAACCTATTAAAGTTAAGAAAATGACTAAATAAGCCCACAAGCAAATATTAAAAATATGAAAAGAACACTTACAAATCAACAGTGGAGAGGTAATTCACTAAAAGGAAATAAATATAAAAAAGGCTTGCATTTTTGTTTACAACTGAAGATACATCCATAGCACAAAAGCATATAAAAAAAAAAGGCATTCAGCATAAACTATTAGGGAAATACAAATTAAAATGACACCTGCATATCATTTTAAATACTATTAGAACAACTAAAACAAAGACATGCCAGATGTTAATGTGATCTGGAATAAAGCTAAAGGTTTCATATTTTATTTTTGGTTAAAATGGTAAAATCTAATTGGTTTGCCGTTTTTTTTTTTTTTTTTTTTAATCATATATCGACCCAAGGACACTGCACCAGAGTTACAGTACACAGATATCTGCCCCAAGTCTATTATTTAATATTAATTTTACTATAAAAATATTATTTACTCTCTCCAAAGTTCAATTTCATTATTTGTAAATACTTTGAAGAGATAATTTCAGAGATTTTTACAAGCTCTTAAATATCTCTATAATTCTGTATAACTAAGAAACTGAGTATGCAGATCATAGATTTCATTGTAAAGACCTCACATAGGCAACAGTTGAAAAGACAAATTCAGAACTGGAGACAACGTTTGTACAATAAATAGAATGCCTTAATACTAATCTGTACTGGTTAATTTGATAGATTACAAGTTAAAATTATATGAACACCCTCGCCCATATTTTTTGTTTTCATTTCCCCTGATTACAGGCTTTTAAATTCACAAACAGATGGCCAAGTATGAGATCTAGACAGGGAGTTTTTACTTCTTTGTGTATTTTTCAAGGACAGGAAGGGGATTCTTTAGTGGAGGTGTGAAGTATTTTATTTATTGGTTTTGAACAGAATCAGGAGAGCACTGGAAAATACATTTTAGAAAAGAAAGGGGCAAACACTCCTTTCTCAGAGTCATTTCCCATTGTTCTGAGAAAAATGTGCCTTAGTACAAAACATACAGCAGAAGCCAAGTCCCATTTCACAGGATACAAGTGGACAGAATTCTTTAAAGTTAAATTATCTGGGGTTTCCTGGAGCTTCTTTTCTTTTATTGCAGTTCTTGCTATGGTTCATGTGCTCAACCTTTCGACTGGATTTCAAAATTCTTTAAATGCCAATTGCTGTATGAAAACCCTACAGGATCAGGGTTACCTTAAAATTTGATGCCCCTACTTGGTGCCCAATTGGATGGCACCATTAGTTGGTTTAATAATGTCTTTCTCTTGACAAGTGTGGACATACTTTTGTGCGTCTTTGGAAAAAGTGGGTAATATAATATTGCCAAGTTATGCAATAATGCTCTCCATTATGAAACCATTTGTGCTACCTGAAGATAATGACCCCTACTTGCAAGAATTTTTTAAGTATAATCTGGTAGAAAATTTCAAACCTTTTTTTCCTTTTTCCTTTTAGTGTTTTGTGTGAAAGTTATGACATTCAAAATCCATGTTGTACAATGTAATTATACTGATATACAAACCAAATTTTGATATGAAAGTTTCTTTAAAGAGGGAATAAGGAATACTACATTTGTTAAAATAATGATCCAAGATAAGCAATTTTGGTTTTACATGTATTTGAATCATTTGCAGTGACTGGGAATAGCTTGATACCATGAAACTTAAGCCCTGTGCCACCAGGGAGATCCTGAGCATTTTTTTCCTTAAATGTGTCTCTTGTAATGACATAATATATATGCATCTGAAAGAAGCCAACTGGAATTTATAACACTCTATTTGAAAATTTGTTTTACCTAGCTGTGCAAATACACTAGGTGATTTTTATATCTTCCAGGTTACAGCAATATCTAGAAAATTTCTTACTATTCATGCCTCAAATGATAGTCTCTCCTCCCTTTTGTGAACTTCTCCCCCTACCCCCCCCCCCCGCAACCCCAGTTTCATCTTATAGTTATTTCCACATGTTTTAGGCTTTAGTTTTGGTAGTGGCTGACTTAACAGTGTTCATTTATCCTGAGAGTTTCAAAGAGTTCTCTTCCAATTTGGATTAAAAGCCATCCAAAATATTTTTCTTCTTAGATACTGGAATTGATAAATACTTATTTTTCTCAATTGGAATCAAAAGTTAGTGAATGAGGGCCTCCCTGGTGGCGCAATGAGTTAAGCAACGCACAATGAAGCAGACCGCAGCCACTGCAGCACGAGTTCAATCCCTGCTGCCGGCCAGGGATGGGACCCACATGGGGCAGTGGACCTCTCCTGCTGTGCCTGCTGCTCCCCTCAGCAATGTGTTTCAGTCAGTCTGCCTGTTCTGCTACCCACTCTGTCTCTGGTGAATCCTCTCACCGCCCTGGACTCTGGCCTGTACCCCAGCTCTTGTATGCATAAATAAATAAATCTTTAAAAAAAAAACAAAAACAAAAGTTAGTGAAAGAATGAAACCCAACTGTAATTAGGGGGAAAAATCCTTTATTTAGAAAGAGATCTGTAATTTTTTCTATCTTTTAAGTATGCAAAGAAATTTCTTCTTATCTCGGGCCTCCCTGGTGGCGCAGTGGGTTAAGCAACACACTATGAAGCAAACCACGGCCACTGCAGCACGAGTTCGATCCCTGCCGCTGGCCAGGGAGGGGACCCACATGGTGCAGCAGACCTCTCCTGCTGTGCCCGCTGCTCCCCTCAGCAGTGTACTTCTATTGATCTACCTGTTCTGCTCCCCACTCTGTCTGTGGTGAATCCTCTCACCCCTCACGCCTCTGGCCTGTACCCCAGCACTTGTATGCATAAATAAATAAATCTTTAAAAAAATTTTTCTTCTTATCTCAAAGGGAAGTTGCTTTCACAATGAATGACTACAATATGCTTCTCTGTTACAGATTGTCCAGGTTACTATTTTCCACCTTCATGACTGTGTGGTACCAATATGCATTTAGTAGAAACCATACTTTGAATTTGAGTTAGGACACTCTGTTATTTATTTTTAGTACACAGTTCAATAAATTACATGAGATACAACACTTTACTATGAAACAGGCTTTGTGTTAGATGGTTTTCCCAACTGTGGGTTAATGTAAATGTTCTCAGCACATTTAAGATAACCAATGGTAAGCTAGAATGATCAGTTGGTTAGGTGTGTTAAATGTCTTCGGACATATTTTTAATTACAATTGCTTTAATAGGACATGAACTCATCATAAGTTGAAAACAGTCTGGTTTTTTTTTTTCCTGACCTTTGCTTTCCAATTGCCAAGAGCTGACTTCAACCCCAATCATTAATTATTTGGCCTAGTCCCATAGTCCCCACCCAGTCACTCTGTTTCTCATCTCTTGCCTTGGCCTGAATTTTCCACATTGCTGGCTGCTTTTTAATCACTAATTTAAATCTTATAATTTACCTTTAGGACGCCTGCTTAATTACTCAGCATCTACAGAATCAAGTCTGTACATGACTCTTTTGCTCTCTGGTCCAGCTTGCCTTCTTGCCTTTAGTTCTATATATCCTTATTCACACCTATTAGTGAAAGACCAGAGAACTTCCTTGCTTCAGCCTTATATTCATTATATTCTCTCAGCTTGGAATGTCCCAAAGCGAGTGAATTAAATTTCTCAAAGACATCATCCACTTGCAAAGAAAGTCAGTCAGATTTTTCTCTCCTCTATAATGAATGTTCCTTTTAAAATCACCAGCTGTATTTTACAGGATTTATTACTGTGTTATCTTGAGTCACTGATGCAGATTATTCACAAGTTCTAGGTTTGTAATGAAGGATGCATTCCTTTAGTATTTAATGCAATTCCACTTCTGAATTTAAAATGCAGTGGATTCCACATTCATCTCCCACTTAGTTGTTCATTCACTTATTTTTAAATAGATTTTCTTTATTTATGCATACAAGAACTGAGGTATAGTCCAGAGGTGTGGCTGGTGAGAGAATTCCCTAGAGACAAAGTGGGCACAGAACAGGTGGATCTACTAAAATACACTGCTCAGGGGAGCAATGGGATTAGCTTCCTGGCAAGATATCAAACTATGGCACAACAGTGCTAGCATGGTAGCTCTGACACTTAACACCTGGGCCACCAGGGAGGCCCTTCTCTTATTTATGTGTGTGTGTTTATTTGTACAAATGCCTTATAAATGTTGTATAATTAGCTGCTTCACAGAAATAGTGTGCATGTTTTCTCTCTTTCTCGTGAAAAAGAGAAACACAATGTAATCTGTCATTGATGTAATAATAATAAGGATCATTATTATAGCTAACAATTCTTGTTCACTTGCAAAGTGTTAGACATTGTTCTAAGCACTGTGAAAATGCATTCAAAACAGTAACAGTAACAAAAACATTATATTATATCCTTCTGTTTTATTTTATAAATGAGAGAAATCAAAGCATACAGAGTGCAAGTCTTAGTAGGACTGGTCAGTTGTGATGCCAGGGTCAGACCCAAGCTCTGTGGCACCTCTATGACAGCTACACAGAACACATTGTCTAAATTAGAAGGAAGGACAATGACAATTGCTTTTTGTTGATAATGTATAGCTGAATTTTTGATGTATAAAATATTCTGTGTCAAAATGATGACATCCAAATATAATTATACGTTCTAAGTTGATATAACTATTACTAGCTGGAAATTACTTTAATTCATTTTGTAAATAATTGCTTCTCCTTACTCAGCTGTGAGCAGGGACACTTTCTGTTAAATATTCTGTGCCTTCTAATATCTAACTTAGCGTCTGGTATATAATAGTCTTTTATGAAAAAATACTGAAATACAAAAAAGAACTAGCAAGTGTATCAGGTTATAAAGTTTTCTGTTCATGGAAATATTGGAAATGAAGAAAATTTCAGTTTTAAAGGATGTGCACATATTAAAATGTGTGTGTGTTTTGTGGTGAAGGATGGAGGTACTGTAATTCTAAATGGGCAGGATTACCATTCTTTGTTCACCTGACCATATCTCATAATGAACAAAACAAACCATTTTTCATATTAGTTGAAAGACATTTTCTTCATCCTCAAAATGAAAAGAAATTTATGATTTTTGAGATATCCTATATATATACATATATATAACTAGAAATCAAATTCAGAGTTTATGTAATTCCTAAGCTGTCAGTTATTCCTTTGTGCTTAATAATTATCACCTATTGGGCCTCCCTGGTGGCGCAGTGGGTTAAGCAACGCACTATGAAGCAAACCGCTGCTACTGCAGCACGAGTTCGATCCCTGCTGCCGGCCAGGGAGGGGACCCACATGGCGCGGCAGACCTCTCCTGCTGTGCCCGCTGCTGCCCTCAGCAGTGTACTTAAGTTGATCTACCTGTTCTGATCCCTGCTCTGTCTGTGGTGAATCCTCTCACCCCCCACAACTCTGGCCTGTACCCCAGTACTTATATGCATAAATAAAAAAATCTTTAAAAAAAAATAATTATCACCTATTATTGTGTGGGAACATACATTTAATCTTGGACATCTAACAATGGTGTAGAAAATTAAAATCTGCATTTATCAGAATATTCATGATAATACTTTGTAACTGATAATAGCTTATATCTACAGGCTTCACTTAAACCTAGATGCACTGATTAAATGTTATGTTGTTGTATGTTTTAAATATGTAGGCAGAAGCATTAAAATGCTTTAGATTTTCAAAGAGGTTACAAACATATAAATATGATTCTAAAACTTTTCTTGTATTTATTTTGAGAATGTTTGAGAGACCCTGACTGATTTTATATATTACCTTTCTAATAAAGTTCATATGCAAGATCAAAATATTTAAAATTTCATGACAGTGAAATGCTTTCGCTATATTCACAGAGGGGAAACCAGCCATTTGAGGCTAATACATAGTTATCCTGGGTTCTTCAACTCCAAAAATTTCCAACTATCTTCCCTACTACCATGAAAAAAATTTTAGTTTGAATTGTTTTTAAATGTAATCTGTGATATTCCTCACTTAAATATTAAAGGACAAACAGTTGCATTAAAAAAAATCCTAAAACCATTTATTAATGTTCAACTATGCCACCATTCCAGAACTTCCCTAGTTTAACCTTAAAAAAAAAAAAAATCTATGAAGCAGGATCTGATAGTTAAGACTAAACATTTTAGAATGGACCAGAATTAGGGCCTCCCTGGTGGCGCAGTGGGTTAGGCAACACACTATGAAGCAAAACTCAGCCACTGCAGCACGAGTTCGATCCCTGCTGCCCGCCAGGGAGGGGACCCACATGGCGCGACAGACCTCTCCTGCTGTGCCCGCTGCTCCCCTCAGCAGTGTACTTCAGTTGATCTGCCTGTTCTGCTCCCCGCTCTCTGTGGTGAATCCTCTCACCCCCCCCACACATCTGACCTGTACCCCAGTGCTTGTATGCATAAATAAATAAATCTTTAAAAAAAAAAAAAAGAATGGACCAGAATTAAAGCTTTTACTTGCTCATTTTGAACAATTTGACCCAAAACAAGTCACAGTCAACCTCTAAACTGAAATTACCTAGTCTCTATGTTTAACCTCATAGGTATAGACAAGAGATTATAAAATGAAAAAAGTGTGTATAGAGGTTTTAGCACACAAGAAGCACTCAAAAAAAAAAAAGTGCCTATGGTTGCCTTGTGACCCTTTACTTCTTCCTTAACCTCATCCTCTAGCACAGTACAACTAACTCAGCTTTAAGATCCCTGGGTCCCTTGCTGCTCCTCTAGACCATCCATGACTAATAGAGCCTTCTGTGGTAACAGAAATGCACTCTTCTGTGTAGTTGCTGCTAGCCACATATGGTTACTGTGTACTTAATTTGTGTGCCATGCACAAGGTACTACATTTTAATTTTATTTAGTTTCAGTTAATTTAATATAAACAGTTAGTGACTCCCTTATTTGATAGCATGTCTCAAAAAATCCATGGACCTTTTTGTTTGCTGTTCTGCCTTGTGTTGACTCCATTATATTTGCTTTCCCATCCCCTCCTAGTATTTGTTCAGATATAACTTTCTTAGATATCTCTTCTTTAAAGAATTCATGCAAAGTAGCAATTTTTCATTTCCTATTGTCATTATGTAATTTTAACTCCATGGTATTAATCACCATCTGACAAAACTATGATTTTTGTGGTGGTGGTCATTTAATCTCAACCAGGATAAAAGTTCCATGAGCACATGGATGTTGTGTAATTTTTTTCACTGTTTCATTCCAATTCTTAAAGTCTGATTGATCAGGGGCATTCAAAACATATTTGGTAAATAATGGAATTATAATGACATCAGTTAATAGATCTCATTTGTTAGCCTTATTGGGTTCCATGAAGTTTTTCCTTTCAGCTCTAGACATTGTATCTATCTAGTCAAAATTATCATTTAGAGATGGCCTGGTGCACAAGGGGTTAAGCATTGCACTATGAAGCATCCACATGGTGCAACAGACCTCTCCTGCCTCACCCTCTGCTCCCCTTAGCAGTGTATTTCAGTCAATCTGCCTGTTCTGTCCCTCACTCTCTCTGGTGAATCCTCTCACTCCACCCGCTACCTCTGGTCTGGACCCCAGTATGACAAACCTTAAAAAAAAATCATAATCTACAATCTGTATGCAGAAAGAGATGTACTCATTTTAAACAGGACAGTGGTTAAGATTACAACAGCTAACCTTGTAAGGAAATTGAAAACTAGTTGTGTGATAATTAGGCAGTTGAGGCTTGAGGAAAGAATGACAATTGGAATGTAGATTCTAAGGAGAAACTGAGAAACAGAAAAAAAAACAAAACAAAACATGTAGCAGTAGTAGTGAGATGACAGGTACTGAGGCCATAAAACACTCAAGGGCAAAATTGCAAAGACAAGAATTTTTAGACCTTCTATTTTTCTTCTCTCTGTTGCTAGTGAGGAAGTGGAATAAAGGTGGGGTGCATGCGAATCACCAAGGTAATTTATTGCTTGTGTAAACAATTAAAAAAATTGACTCAAAATTCACCCAAGATGAATGGAACGGGTACCTGGAAATCCAAATTTGGGAGCGATAAAATAGTTTCCTTGAAGGAACTTAATTAAATCTTCAGACTAACTCAGAACCAAAGAAAACTAGAAAAAACTAGCTTAACCTTACTGGGAAAAAAAAATTAAATTGCTTAAAAAGGAAGAAGAAGAAATAAATGGTAGATATATACCTTGGTTAGCTCTAGAGAACGCCTTATTTTTGGCATTTTTTTTGGTTGAGAGGATTCACCAGAGACAGAATGGGGAGCAAAACAGGCAGATCTACTGAATTACACTAAGGGAAGCAGCAGGGAAAACAGGAGAGGTCTTCTGTGCAGTATGTATGTAGGTTAGTTCCCTGGTTAGGTGTCAAACTCAGGCCATAGCAGAGATAGCACTGAGACTTAACCCCTAGGTCACCAGGGAGGCCCTAGGCTTAGAGAATGCTTTAAGAAGAAAATGTAGAAAACAAAATCATGTCTCAACAAAGACTATGACCTTGCTTTTTCAACTTCTCATCAATAAATTAGATCATTACTATCAAAGGTGCCTTTAAAGTTTTTGTAGCCAGTAGGGAACTCTTGAGTTTCCAAAACTTCACACACCAAATTCAAAATCAAATACAAAGAAAAATTTTAAAAACCTGGCCTAGGAAGCTAGAGTCTATCTCTAGGAAGCAAATTTTCTGCCCCTACCTAATTTAGGACCAAAGACCCATTCTTTGAGATGTAAATTAGATGTGGTTTCTTATTTGGAAAAAAAAAAAAGAGAGAGAGAGAGAGAGAACTATTCCAAAATTTAATCAATGAAAATTCTTGTGTCTTTACAAATATTAGTAGTCTGGTTGCTATTTCTAAAAAACTACGATTGTGGTTGAAGTTTTAAATGAAAAAAAGAAATCTTATTGTCTATACTTAGGCTGTCTCAAAACAATCCTTTCTTTGATAAAGGAAATTCTGAATCCATAGGATGACTCAAGTGGATTCAGTTGGACTGGCAAGCCTTCTACAAACAATTCTCCCCCATATACTGAACATAAGGTTCCATGGTAGATAAAAAGCATTAGATTCTTACTTATCTTACAATTTCCTGCAGGAAGAAAGCTATGAGTCCAAATGGTAGTTAGAATGTAACCCATATGAGCATGTCTGCATCCACAGATCAGCAGAAACTAACCGTAAGGTTAAATATTAGTTAACAAGAAGTAAAATTGAATATGTTATGGGATAGCATAATGTTGTAAATTTTTTGGTTAGATTAGTTATCTTTGTTACTTTCTACCTTCCTTTTATGCTATAGAAAATGTGATTCCTCCATTCATTATTATGTTGTTATTACTACCTATTTTCCTAGGTTATAAATATAGGGATAGTGCTCTAAAAGTAACAAATGATTATGATACCCCGATGCTTGGAATTCTGCAACATACAATGACAGATTAAGTGTGAGTTTATCTTTCTCTTTCCAGATGTAGCACTAGATGCTAAGCAGGATCACAAGGAGTTAAGCGTTAAGATCACAATATTAATAGATGGGAAGGTAAACATGATCCAACACACTCTGTAGGCAAAGTATAGTTTAAAATCAGAGAAGTACCCTGACATTGGATGGAAGTCACACCATTTGTCACAAACAAAATGAATAAATGTTGACTATATGACCAAAGGGGGAAGATCATGAACATATGATGAATGTTCTGCGAACCCTCCTGTCTGACCTATTAGGCAAATCTATTTTTAAGTCAGAACTGGTTCACTTTCTTTTCTGTAAAGCAGTCACACAAAAATCTTCTGCAGGTAAAAAACAGCCTGCAGATAAACCAGCCTTTCAACTCCCACTAATAACCAAGGGACCAGATAAAAAAGATTTAAACTGCGGGCCACCAGCCTTACATCTCTGCAGTGTATTCTTCAGAAATCAAGGAAGTGATTAAATCCCAGCATTTGCCCTCTGCTGCACAGAGAATCAACGTAAATTGAAAATTGAAAGATTTAAGCCTATAAAAAACTAAAAGTTACCCCTTTCCCCACCATCAAGAGTGATTACTTTTATTAACATTAATGACTCATTCTTCCTAACTTACATAGACTAAATTCAAACTTGTGATTGTTGGAATAGTTTTCACAGAGTAAAAATCTGTTGGACTGATTCCTGAGGTTCAAATCCTCACTTTGATTTATTTAATAAACCTTTGTCTATTATTTGTATATTTTTATATCTTTGTGCTACTATTGGGACTTTAAGTGGACAATTTTTATTAGAGAACAATAGAATAATGTCAGCATTAGCAAAACAGGGAGGTAACAAACCTCTTGACAAAGTTCATATACTCAGAGCATGTTGGACCTGACCCAGAGAGCTCCTAGAACCCATCCATCTATAGGAAGGGAGTTGTCACTTATCAGGATGAAAGTCACTGGCTCTTGCTAATCTTGGAGAAGACTTCAAGACTATGGGTTGGAATCCATTAGCATATTACATTGCTTCAAATTTGGTTCCTGTTTAACAGGACCACCTGTTAAAGTTTGATTTAGGTGGAGCCTCTTGGCACAACCAGTGTTTTATCTGTCCTTACCTTTCACATAATCAATGTCTTGATAATAAGTGGCTGTTTTTTGATCCATAACTTAAGTCACTATCAGATTTGTCCCCACCTTTCGATCAGTCAGGGTCATCACAATGTCAATGCATATATTACCCACAGATCATCAGTCAGGATCATTACAAAAATCAATATATGACACTTAAGCATATAATATAGAGAGTATTTAAATAAAACTAAAAATCAGCAGCTTTCAAAAAGCTCCTCTATAATTTTAACCATCTAGATTTCTCAATCTTCAATAGCCAATGTTTGCTTCAGAGACAGTGCTGATTCTGAGATCGTCATGGGTTCATTCCACATGCTGAATATATCCACTCTAAGTTTGAGGAGAGTATTTAGGAAATGATCTTTGAATCCTTTGGTAGTTTTACAGTAAACTTAGAAAGCTTGAAATGGATCAGGGAGAGCTCAAGGACTTACTACACTTTCAGTTTGGGAATGTATAAATTACTATAAAATGATGGGTTATTTTCAGCAACTTTTCTGAAAGTATAATGTTGGAGTCATATGGAGAAAACAAAGGCTATGCCTGCTCCCTCTCATTTTCCTACAGCTTGAAATTGTGTTTCTTGTTATTCAATAGTATGGCAAGAATTAAAGTAATTGTGCATTTTATTTAAATTTCCACTGAGGAATAAAAAAGGCTTATTCAATATAAACAAATTTTTCTAATGTGTTTAACTCCTGAATATAGCAAATATTCATTTCTTTCTTAATAAGGGAAGTTGGGAAGCAAAAATGATAAGCATTGGGAGTCCTTACTGGTTTCCTGCTGTTACATTTACTAACACATCCCTTACCAGGGGGAGTCATTCAAAAGTAGTCATTGCCTACAGACAGTGAAAAAAGAAAATGTGTATAAAATTTCAGTCCTGGAGCAAAGGAGAGAAAATTATGCTAGTCTTTTCAAGTTTAAACTTTTTTTTCAGGGATTTTTGAAATCCTCATTTGCCCTTATTCCCAATAGTTGCCTTATGTGTCACAAATGCAGACTGATGAGTTTTTGACATTAGCTTGATTAATGTTTTTCTGGGTCAATTGTGTTCTGTTATAATTGGATCCAGAGTACACATGTCCAGAAATATCATTCTGGCTATACTATGTCAAACACACCGAAGAAGTTGCTTCAATACAGAACGTTTTTGTTACCGTGGTATTTTCTCATTTCAAAGCAGTCTGGGACTCTAGAAATTGCAGACCTGGTCAATAGTTCATGATTTTTTAAAGCCACTTGGCTGCTGCCTATTAAATATTCACTCTGTATAATACCTTATTTTAGGACATGTGATGACATGACTCTGATTTTATGTTCTCTATAAAACTTATGGACATCTAAATATTGAGGTCGATTTGTTAATATCTGGAGAACTGCTAGGTAGGCAAATCACCACAAAATAAATAATATGCAAATACCAATATCCATAATTCTGTGACTTGTTCTAAGAAAGACATCTGTTCTTTCTTTTGTGAGCCTGATGGGATCTGGTTTGTATTTAAATGTTAGCCTGTATCACAGACTAGTCTGTTTCTATTACTTTTTTGAGGTTTATGCAAATGATTATTAGCAATTTGAGAAAAGGGATCCCAAAAATCTTAGTATTTTGTTCAGCACTGCTTAAAATACATGTTAGCAAGAATTTAATGATATTTGTCAAGTAAAAATATATAATTTTCAACATAGATGGAACTATAAATTTCAATGAATATAGCTTTCACTTTATAAGTGAAGAAGATAAGTTTCAGGGAGAGTGCATGTTCTGCCCAGTGATGTAGTTATGGGGCCTCAATTCTAGGAAGACTAATTCCCAGTGGAGCACTCTTGCTTTCAACTCCACCATCTGAATGAGAGGTATTCTATTGACTAGGCCTCATCGGTTCCACTTTAGAACTTCTCTTTTTCTCTTATTACTATTGAATTGTAACCATTTGACCAAGGGTTACCCAGGGACACCAAACTAAAGGACACATGTTTTAAAAGTGTTCAGCCATCACACACATAGGCAAAGAAAGCAGATTTTAGTGTGAAAAAGTATGAACTGGTGTGTATGGAGAGAGAAAAAAATAAGGATTTCAAATAACAGACTCTTCATCAAACTTTGAAAATTACCCAGCCCCTCATGGGCAAATACCCTGCCAAACAGAATCAGCCTAAATCAGGGCAGCTAAGATCTGAAAGTGTACCAAAATTAAAAAGGCAACTTCCAGTGGGGAACCCCAAGAAAGGGGCTAGACAGTTCCCAGCAAACTGGAACAAAGAGGCTCAAAATTCAGAATGTACCATATGATCTACCATGAGGTTAGGAGAACAAATGCCATTGTCTCTGCTACTGATGGCAAAAGACTCAAAGCATTTCATTTATGATATTCAAATTCACCCAATTTTATCTATTACCATTTTCAAGATTTCGGTCTTATATGTTCATAATGTTCAAATAATACTCCAAATGCTTTTAATTTAGCTAAAATTATAATGGAATGATATCTACAATCCAACTATAATTTTCCCTTGATTTTCAAATCATTATCTCTGTTAGCATTTTTATAGAGTGATTATAGAAACTTTGTCCACTTGACCATGCATTTTGAGCAGAGAATGAAATTCAGCACTCTCTTATTTTCATTCAGATTTCTGTAGTGTATGAATTAGCAATTCACACATCACCATTGTCCCAATTCTTGTATTTTTTTGGCATATTAATAGATTGCCATAGATAGTATTATTGCCTTCATCATGCATTTTATTCCAGGTGGTCACAGGCTGATTATCTGAGCAACAATTTGCCACTATGTGAATATGATCAACTCTGTCCCATAGTCTACCAATGCTAATGTTTCTCAATAATGTGACACATGTAAATGATCAGATAATAGATCTCATATTTTCATCTTTGTGAGTTTGTGATTCTGCTCCCTAAGGTTCTATCAGTTATAATCAAAGGAGTAAAATTAAGACAACTCAAGGCCATTTAACTGGAGCAAAAATGTTTTAAAATATTGAGAAATATACCTTATCAAAATGGTTGAAAGCTTAGAAAGAATTGGTCCTATTCTTGATTCCCTGAAACAGCACCTGGGACAAAACAGAACTATTCCTCCAGGCAGAAATCCTGTGGATCTCTCACCCAGAAATCCTGTGGATCTCTGTTTCATTTCCTGACTTCTCCTTAAATGTCACTCTATCAATGGAAGGATATCACTGAAGCTCCTTCCAGACCTAATAACCTGTGATTACATGAGTTAGAAAATTCCTAGCAACTCAAGGATGCTGATTCCCAAAGTATAAAAAGTAGAATATTTAAGGAAGGAAATTTTTCTCATAAAACCAGAGATTCTCCCACATGTAACTACCTCTATTGTCTGCAATTCCTTGATTCCTATGTTCATAGTCATATTTCAAGAACTTCGTAACTTAGGTATATTATAACATGGATGGGTGTATTTACTTGAAAACAAAGATTTTAAAATCTTTTCTAAAGCAAAGGCCAATATTCTTCTTCAAAAGTAAACTTAGTTTGGATGGAAATGGGACACATATTTAAAAAAAGTATATTATTGAGTTCATAGAAAACTTCATCAATGGATACAAGAGCAAGGTTCTGATAAGAAACAGATTATACTCAAATATTTGACATAAAGGAATTTTCAGAGGAATAAAAAGAATAAAATATAGAGACCTCTCCCTAAAAAAACCACAACAAAAAAACCCACGAAAAAACATTTGCGGCAGCAACAGGTTAACCACCTCAGTTAAAGTTAACTCAGCTAACATTACCTAATAATATATGCTTAGAGATCAAGAGGAAGGATCAGGGGTGAAAAATTTGGAAACAGCCAAGGAAGCAATGCCATTTTATCTGAGGTACTTTAGAATATATGTCAGCCCCATAGCAAGTCTGGGAAGAAATGGCAGTGGCAGGCGTGTCAATCTCCTAATTTCTCCCTAGACCTACACCCCCAAATCCCATCAGTGTCATCCTTTGATGAACCAAAAGATGTAGATGCAGTCTCTAGAGCTCTATCTCTTGGATCATACAGTGGGACAAAAAAAGAGCTGAGGAAGATGGGGGGTGACATAGTACACAAGATCAGACTGTTAAAACAACTATGTACAAATCAGAGATTTTATGTCTCTGATTTCATCAATGATTTCAAGGATAAAATCGAGACACGGTCTAAACAGGAAAAATCTGGCACCTTCAGGATCATTCTAGAGGTCCTTTCTATTAATGAGTATGTGTGTATCTTTTAGTTTCTGAAGCCTATTCATTTTATACCTCAGTCACATGTTATGTGACACCTTCAAGGAAGTCAAGCCTCAAAAATCCATGTATCCTAGGTTTGTTTCTCATAACTGATAGTAAATGAGGACATTCTGCTAAGATTATTTCATAGGTATGCATCTTCTCATTACTTTCAACAGAACTTCTGAATTTTATTGTCTTTTTAAAAATTTACTTTATGTATTTTTTTCTTATAATGTTTGTTTTCTTTTCTAGGTGTAGTCACCATAGAAGTTCCACCACCAGTTCACCTGTGCACCATCACCATAGTCCCTTTTGATATTTTAAAAAAGAGATTAGAATTAAGCACATTCCTTCTTTCTTTCCCTGGGAGTGTTCCTCTGATAGTAGGGACAGTTTCTTTTCAGTTATACTCCAGCTGAATTTAAATTTCATAGTGAGGTACCATCAGAAACCTTCATGGAGGATGAGGCATAAAGGAGTTAAAAATTAATATAAAGCATAATGCTTCCTTTGCAGTGACAAGGAGTCAGAATTAAATTAAATTAAAATTGCTTTTTCCACCATCCATTTCATACTATGCTTACCCTTATCCTCTTCCAACAGCTTAGCATATTGTTGTTTGTTTGTTTGTTTGTTTGTTCTCCCTGCTAGGAAAAGTCTTCATAAGAAGCACATCCTTAGCTGACATTTACATATGTATTAGTTGGCTGAGGCTGCCATGACAAAATACAAAGGACTTGGCAGTTTAAACAACAGAGATTTATTTCTCCTCCCACAGTTTTGGAGGCCAAAAGCCCAAGATCAAAGTTCTGGTAGATTCAATTTCCAGTAAGGACACTTCCTGGCTTATATATGAATACCTCCTGGATTTGTACTCAAATGGTCTAGCTTACTGCAAGCAAGATATATGCTCTTTGATATATTTTCTGATAAAATGTTAATCTTATCAGATTATGATCCACCCTTATGAATTCATTTTACTGTAATTAGTTAATTGTAATTAGTTCTAAAAAACCTTAATCTTCAAATATACCCACACTGTGTGTGTGTGTGGAAAGAGAGGGTGGGGAGGCTATGTCAAGAATAAGAATTCAAGATATGAATTTTGGAGGACGAAAATATTCAGCCTATACAGTTATATTTGGTTTGGGGTAGCTACGAATTTCAGGGAAAGCCACTCAATTCAATACAGCTTGCCTTGACTCTAGTGGAAGACAAGCACAGTCAGAACATGAAAGTGAGTCATTACAGATGACTCAGTGTATACTACTGAAAATAATAATCAAAACTTCAGTATTGCTATGTTAAATATAAGATTGTAAAAGAAGCTTAAATTCACTTACTGTGTCTCCTCAATGCATTGCAATAACATTTTCATTTTTAGGTGCTACTCAAATTTCTAATGAAATAATATTTTACTCCACCAATTAGGAGACTACTTTATTTCTATATAAAATTCAAGCCTTTGTTTCAAAACTAAATGTAAATGAAGCTAGTGGCAGCTAAGGAATTTTACCCCTCTTTGTTCATATGTGGCTACATTCCTGCATTAGTTTCCTTATAACAGTAGTATTACTCAGTAACAAATTACTGCAGAATTGGGTCTAAGAACAACTATGTATTTATGTATTCTCACTCTGCTATCTGTGGATCAGCTGGAGGTGGGCTGATGCACTGCAAACCCTTAGTGAGTTGCTCAAATTCAATTGCAACTTGCTTCATCTATGTTTATTTATAGGCCCAGACTGAGGCTGCAGTAATACACAGAGGAAGCTGTTCACATGATGTGGAAAGAGGCATACCTCATTCCATCTGCACAAACATCAAGATTCCATTTTGTTTATACTGCTAATATAAAAACAAACAAGTGGAATGGGCATGTCCACAGTTAAACAGGGAATGTTCACATCTTCTATCATGAGGACAAACAAGACACCTGACAGCCCATTAAAAGGAAATAGATACTTTCAGTTAAGTTTATACTTTTGGAGTATTGATTAAATCATAGTTCTGATCTAAATAAGTGGACTCTTTCTGTCTGAAAACTGTAGTCCAAATTCTTATCCTCTTACATGTCATACAGATTTATATCTATTGTCATAGTTCTCTTCTTGGTACTATTATGCCTGGGCTCATCAGTATTTGCCATATTGCTCTCACCTCATGTTAGCTTTTTTGCACATAAATACCAACTGTCACTACTTCGCAGTCCATGATTTATTTCAAATGATTATGGGGTTTTTCCACTACTTTCTTTTGTTCTCATTTGCAACAATGGAAGAACATACTCCCTATCTCTTGTGTTTTCTTTCTTTATCTCATATTTATATCATTATATCTAGTTTTCTTTGTAAATATTCCTAACCTTGTATTTTAGAATATTGATCCCCTAATACATAGCATTATTATTTGAGAACGTCTCAATCAGTTTGCTTCCTGAGAGCAGAATTCAGCCTTTTAGGTTTTAATTAGTGAATGAATATTTTCACATATACTGTGTTATCTTACTCCTTAATGAGGTTTTATTTACTGAGTAATTTTTTATATAGTTTGAATACATTTATATTGCATTGGTGTTTTCATTTAACTATATATTTTACACTATAGTATCAATATCCTTACCTTTTATAAAGAAACCTGAATTTTTTGGGCAACAAAGAAATTGTTTATGACCATACATTAAAGTTTCAAACCAGAATTCATTATTCCAAGTACCACGCTCCTTATAATACAAGACAACATACATAGCTTAGCTGCCAGTGTTGACTGATGTTTTGCTAGATCTTAAATATAATAAAACTTTATATACTTGAATAAAGTTTGTTTGAAAAGTACTTTAATTCCATTTCTGTACTGATTTGAAAATTTAGAGCACAATCTTGCAGCTAATGAAATTTGTTCCATTTTGATTGAGGGTCATGTCAGAATGAAGCCATTAATCACTATAATTCCACACAGAGGAAGCTAAAATTGCTAGAGAGTGAAGATTTAAGAAGTGTGAGATGCTATAAATGTCATTCCAGATGTGAGACAATGAAGAGACAGGTAATGATTCAACAATGTATTTTTTAAAGTATATATAGGCTGATTTGTAAGAAATACAGCCATTCAATTTTGGAATGACATTTATGGCACCAATTCAATGGAAAATTGAAGCTGAGAAAATGGTATGTGTGTGATATTACTTTACCCATTTTTAACTGTAAGCAATAAAAATGAATATTATTTGGAACAAAGAGACATTAAGAAAAAAATCTCTTCCTCCGAATAACTCAGCCTATGTGTGATAGGCAATTGAAACAGTTCCCTATTTGCATGAATGAAGAAAAAGTATAAGTTAAAATTTTTATCTCTAAGTTCAAAACTCATTTTTATTCTCATAAGTAAATAGAAAGAAAGAAATAAAAATGACTTCAGGATAAAGCACTGAAAACTATACCACTGGATGAAGAAATATGCCACAGCACACACTGAAAGTGATACAAAAGCGTTATTGTAATTAGGAGTATTTTTATTCTGTGTGATATGAAATATTAATGTTACTATAACCTAATTCAGTGAATTTCTTAACTCCCTGATCTCCAGTTCTCTGTTCTGAATAGTTAATTAGTTGTATGTAATGACATACAAGGCGATTTCTAATGCTGACAAGTAGACTATTTAGACAGCCTAATTTATTTTTAGTGACAAATAGCTTTCTCCCTAGTAACACCCTTACTGGTTATTAAAAATAAAGATGTTAACTTTATATTTCCATTTGCCTTAAGTAAATTTTCTTATCAAGATAATTTTCAAGCTTTCCTAGGAACAAAAGTCTAATTACATATTTTTTTTATTTAAAGTAGTTCATTTTAAACAGTAGTTACATCAGTTTATTCTTCTTCTACAAGATGCTAATTTTCCAAAAGTCGCTTTACCCAGTAATACATATACCATAAACTACAAATGATTAAATAAACTTAAGAGAAACCAAAGTGAACTCTGACATCAATGTGTATTTTCCTATCAAGCTGCTGTGAAATGGCATCTTGCATTTTATTTAATGACAATTATATCTCTGATAAATATATCCCTGGTCACTGATTTTCCAACAAGAAAATTATGCTCTTTTTATTTAAACTGTAGAGTCTCAGTGGGTTGTTTTATTCTTCTAGGGCTTAGAAATTTTAATTAAATGAATGCAATAACTCATTTCCATGTGATAAAATAATGTGTAACTGCAATGTTTATTCATTTTCAAGGTAGACTTAATTTGCATATTTTCTGCCGTAATCCTTTTTAAAGCTCTACAGAAATAATTCTCCTTTAATGAGTAAGTACATATTATGAAGAATTTTGCTTTAAAGATAAGTACATTCTCTAATTCTTTCAGGGTGAAATTTGCTGACATTGAAAATATGTGAGACATTTTCTTCCTTCTGGGAATGGAATATGAAGTGCTTGCAGAGAATAGTGGATAACTATGCTTCTTAGAAGTGAGAACTTAGAGCAAAAACTATAACTTTAAATTTGCAGAGACTGAACTTGTTGAGTAAAACAAAAGTATTTGATAAAAAAATTACTCATGGTGGCCTTCTGACTTCAACCTGGAACTTTTTTTTTTCTTTTCTTTTTTCATTCTGCAGCTACTATGTAGATTCAGAATGTATAAATCTAAGCAAGAAAATAGTTGCTCAATTATATTCACATGTAGTGATTTTAATTTAATTTTACCCTAAAAAATATACTGCTGGTTGTACATTAATTAATTTGATATTCAGAAAAACCAGGACATAAGATTCATTACGAAGTGTCTGTAGCCTTTAAGTGATCATCTGAGCATTATGGATAAACAGTATCACATAGAGGAGGTGATAGTAAGTTGGATGTAAAAAGGATAACTTGGGACAATTCTCTCTGAAAAGGGTTTGATATCCTGGCACTGTGTACTATGGATTTTACATATAAATAAATGCAGTCTACAATTTTGGAACAGACAGTAATTTAGAGAAATAAGCTACCTTCTCTCATGCCAAACAGCCATGGGATTCTTTGTCTTTCCTTGTTCTCTCAGTGCCTTCCTCTTTTTCCTATGACTAAATACAATTTAAGAAGATATCTGTGATTAAAACTGATTTGCTTTGCTTAACTGCAGATGATTTGTTCCTAGTTAATGTGCATATTGTTTATTACTATTTCTAAATGTAAAGTAATTGAGTAAGAACTGAAGAACATTTATGATTAAAATAAGGTTGTATTTAAGGCTTTATATCTGTACAAATGATTATTTACTCCACTGTAAAAATTCCACATTTGAATATATATTTTTAAGTTTGTACTTGCTTTATTTCTTTGTGTGTTATTATTCTTTTGTTATTATTAGTTTAACACTAGTATGTTCTTTTGATGTACATTCTAGACACAAAAAAAGTCCTGAATCTATCAGTAATCAGAAGTTACTAAATCTATCTGGACTCCAATATCCTCAACTGTATAGGTAAGGCATTAACTTTAAGGTTTGCATTAGGTTCAGATTCTATTTGGTAGCTGCATTAATGTGAATGATAATTACCTTGTTTTTTATTTAGAATAAATTGGCACTCAAGTAACATTCTGTTCTTCATCTGTTTTTTAACTTTGATATAGCAGAATTTAAGAGATTTGTGATCACATTTTTACATTCCCATTTTGATAACCATGTTGGCATTTAAATTTAAATTTGAATTCTTGTTAAGAGACCTTTTATTTCACTCCATAGAACTATTTATTACATGAGTACAAATTTGTAAATAACAACATGATTATTTCTTGAAAAACCTAAATTTGCAAAGAATTTAATATGAATTCTAAATAAACACTCCCAATTCTAAAAAGTAGGCGATTTTACCCTCTTCATATTCTAAAAAGTGTATTTTAAGTGTGATTTCTTTTCTTGAATATCAGGGAACAGAAAAAGAGGTTTGAACACAGGTCTGTATGGTGGCAACATTGTCCCTATTTTATACTACATATCTAGTAAGGAACCAATTCTAATATTTTATTTTACTTTGTTCCACCAGATGGTTGTATTTTGACAGTCCTATCATATATAAATATATATGATATATAAATATATGATATATATTCTAATATATATGATATATAAAAATAAATTATTTTTTTAATTCCAAAACTCTCCTCCCCTCTTTTTTCTGTAAGGCAATATTTGCATTTCTTCAGGGACTTGTTGTCATCCTTTAATTGTCTATTACAGAAGGAGCATACCAGAACACAGTGTAACAATTAGACCAGTTGTCACAGTATATTCTGACAAACTACACAGATTTTGATGCTCATGAACATTAGAATTATATAAATATAGTATTTAGAAAAAAAAAGCTTTAAAATCAATCTTTCTTCTTACTGAATTTTCAACTACAAAGACCTATGAAACAGATGTTAGAAAAATATACTTCTATATATCTTATTAAAAATTAAAGTCATATAAATGATTATTTGTATAGAGTAAAGTGCCAGAATCTTCTGATATTTATATGACCCTTCCTTTCTTTCTCCCCCCTCTCTAATCAACTGCCAGAAATGACGTCTCTACAAAATGAATGTTTTAGCTGATACCCAAAGCAATAAACTGACATTTCATAACTGGGACTATAAATTACCATAAACACTCTACTGAATGAAATAATTATGTTTAATTACATCTCACTTCTTAGAAGGAGTCTGTTTGATATAAGTACTTCTTCCATTAAAACTTCCAAATATTCAAATCATAAGAAGTAAAGATAATATATTTAAAGAATCTAATGTATTGCTTTGTTCAAGGTAGATGTTAAAAATTAATATTCTTTTCTTTATCCATCACCCAGCTTTAAAAAGTGAAATCATTTGTGCTACAATAGCTCTCTTCAATTCTTGTAACTAAGAAATATATGTACATGTGTGTGGTTAAATGATGATTGATGATTTGGGATATAATGCTATGTCTTCAGGTTTTTGCTATGTTGCCAAAACAGCCTGTCACCTAGCAAGAGCTAGATGACTAATTCCTTAATGTCTAAATCATGAAATAATTTCCAAAATTGTTTCCACAATTAACTAGTTGGATAATTAACACTTTAGACTAAATTACTTGCCATATGATAGTTTTGTTCTTCGACTTCCTCTGTGCTAAATCTCCAAATATTAGAGCTATATGATTTCTGATTTATTTATTTTGGATTTTATTTTGTGATTATGTCCCTAAGTGTTTAAAATGTGCAGCTATCTCCTCTGCAACCATTAAATAATAATTGTTTAGATTTTCTTGCTTTGTTGAAGCAAATGTATTTTTCCCTATAAATTCTGTTTGACACCTTTCCCAAAATATTTGTGTGTTTATTTAGTGAAGGTTTATTAATGGCATTTGTATATTTAGAGACCTAGAAGGTAAGGGTCTTGAGAGCAGGAATTTCTTAGCTGTATGCATGTGCTTGATAAGAACATGATAGAAATTTTATTAATTTATCCATTAAAAATAAACTGAACACCTCTGTTCTAATTAGTTGGAATATAATTATTTAATGCAGAAAAGATCTACATCCTCAGAATAAGAATATTTCTATCCTAGGAATAGGAAATTAACTAGGATAGGAAATTTCTAAACCTAGTTAATGCCATGGATTACAGTCACACAGAAATGTAAGTCAACTATACATAAATACATATGTATATTTTTAATGAGAAATCATGGCATAAGTAGGGACTGATGTGGTGTTTAAGGATATACACAGAATTCTGTTGGAAGCTACATTAGGGTTTGCACATTTAGATTCAAGATTTTTAGATCTAATAACCAGGTAAGATTGACAAAGTAAGCATCTATTTATTATGGTATTTAAATTGCATGAAAGTGTGCAAAAACTTAGTAGAAATGTTTGAGTTCACATTTTGTGTTAAGAAATACACATACCATGCAATTCAAATATCAGACTAAAACAACAATAGTGTCATCATAGAGTGGATTCTGGCATGTGTCTCCACACTCTAACTGCTAAGGAATAATTTTAATGCTGTCTAAATCTGTGTCTGTAGTTGAGAGACTACAGAGCCTGTATAGTTTTGTCTCTTGTGTTCTGCTCTATATTTGAAGGTCAACTCCTCACTTTAGGGTTCTTCCTGTGGACAGTTCTCACTGTTATTATCACTGTTAATAGCATCATGCTGTTACTGTTTCTGCCCTCTACTAGGAAAACAATCTCTCTAAACTCCAGAGGCTGCATTTTTCTCCAGGATTAGATTTCTGCTCTGATGCTAGTTGATACCACATTCTGGATCCACACAATGGAATTTAAGGCACCTCTTGTCTAGAAGCACCCCTTTTACTCTGAGGTGTAATTGAAAATGAACCCCATTTTGTTCAATAATGCAAGCAATGTCTCCCAGGTGTTACTATTTCCAGATGTTGTTATTCAGTGTTCCTCTGAGTGCTAGTCTTGTGTGGTATATGTTTTTGTAGGAGTTATTTGACAGAATAAGTTTGGGAGCACTATATGGCATCTTTTCTCTTTGAAACTCACAGTATATCAATGTAATGAATGTTCTAGGAGTCATGATAAAAATGAAACAAAAAAAAAAAACACACGCATATTTGCAATCGTGTCTCAACTATACTTTTTTCTAGGATTAACTGACCAAACGGTCTTCTTCTTTTCCTGAGAAACTTAATCAAGGCTCCATAAAATTATTTAGGAATTTATGTCACACCCCATATATTTAAAAATTTTCTATTAAAGTTATAATATGGGGGGGCCTCTCTGGTGGCACAGTGGGTTAAGCAATGCACTATGAAGCAAACTGCAGCCACTGCAGCATGAGTTCACTGCCTGCCATAGGCCAGGGAGGGGACCCACATGGCGCAGGCAGATCTCTCCTGCCTTGCCCCCTCCTACCCTCAGCAGTATGTTTCAGTCAGTCTGCTTGTTCTGCTCCCTGCTCTGTCTTTTGTGAATTCTCTCACTTCCCTGGACTCTGCTCTGTACCCCAGGTCTTGTATATATAAATAAATAAATCTTTAAAAAAAAAAAAGATGAAGTTATAACATGGTATTCTGGGAATTTTGAGATATTCTAAATGCAGATATAAATTAGGAAAGCAGAAGGATGGCAATTGACTTTAATTATTCAATTAAATTTATTTTCTATTAATTATTATATTAGTGTTTCTGTGACTATTGATCCTAAAAAAACATCATTTGGTTTCAGGCAAGTGGCTTTACATATTTGGGCATCAGTTAGAATACATGAATTCAATCTTTGTTAGTTTTTTTTCTGATACTGTAATTTCAGCTCTCTTCTGCCTTTGATCCACTGCAGTCTATCCCTAGATAGACCAATAGCAGACGCCTCCTCTAAGTTTGTTACATAAACAAAGTCAGTTATGATTAGATCCTTTTGCAGTCTATCCCTAGATAGACCAATAGCAGACACCTCCTCTAAGTTTGTTACATAAACAAAGTCAGTTATGATTAGATCCTTTTTTTGTCACAAAATTTATTTTTGTTTTATTATTTAGTTTATTTGCTATTTTGTTTTCTCAATTTTACATACATGGCTGAAACAAAATGTATTTGAATTAACATGACTACTCAATAGAATGGACTTTAGAGCATTCTCATAACTAAGATTTTGGTGCTTATAACTTTTTTTCAACTAGGATACATTTCATAGTTATATTTTGACTTCAGGAAAGTTAGGATTTTGCTTAGTTTTTGCTATTAGAATTTATTCTTGAATAAACATATTTTAAAACAGAATGGACTTTTACCATCCTAAATACATTTCTAAAACCGTCACTGTTAATTTTATTTCCTTATGTAAATGTATCAAATATTCATTTTTTTCTTAAATATTTCAGAAATGTCAGAAAAAGATTATATTGGACATAAGAAACTAAAAATCCAATTCATTATTAATCCAACAACAACAATTTTTTAAAATAGTTTTTAACCTCATCTTCAAGAAACATTTAGGATTTTCATGATTAGTCACATATTAAACATTTTATTGAAATAATGCCTAAATATTTATAATGAGAAAACTAAGAGGAAAAAGAAGCTTCACAAAGCTTACAGTCTAATTTGAATGTTTTCAAATAACAACAGTGATATACAGTGATGACCACAAAAAATAAAGGCCTAAGTGTAAATGTTCTAATTCCTAAAAAATTGTCTCCAAGTTTTACTATTTTAGGTAGTGTGTGGTGCCTATGAATTAATTATTTCTGCTCTCAGAGCTTAATACCCTAAAATATGATAGAGCAAGGCAGGGTCCAACTCTAGGCAATATTAAAGAACTGACATTTATTTAGCATTTACTTTTTAAGGTACTTATATATTTTCTCTTTAAATTCCCACAAAGTCTGTAAGTCAGTGCATATACCCATCCTGCTACTAATCTGCATGTATATTCCTTCCCCTTGGGATGGACTATGGTAGGACAAATCCAGTCAAGACAATCATGTTTTTATAACTTCTGAATTTTTCCTGAAGCCAGACACTGCCTACATGTTTAAATTATGGGCAGTGAATATAAGAGGGAATCTTCTGAAAAGTAGGTAAAATTTGACAAAAATCTCTCTTTCCTAAAGGAAACAGAAACAGACAAATCTAGCATAATCATCACTCCTTGTCTTCTTCCTGCATTTAAGCCTAATGATAAATGTGGAGTAGCAAAACCACCTTGTAACTTTGAAACAACAAATATTAGAATAAAATTCAGCATGATAAGGATGATAGGCATGAACTCCAAAACAGTGTGCATTTCTGCTTGCCTCAAAAAGTGGCTGAATCAACAACTCTAATGTTCTACTTCTGAATTTACTGTGAGAGCTTGATCCTGTTTGTTTAAGTCAGGGATAGTCTGTTGTTGTTACAATTAGCTAAACACATTTCTAATTAATATATTAATATTTTGCAATCCTGTAGGAAGATGAGGCAGAGGTAAGGTCTAGAAGTACTAAATAATTCCAAGTCAGCCAAAATTAGTGAAAGAAATGAGACGAACTGATTCTAAAATTCATTCTCACTCATACTCATTCCATCCCTATACTGTTCTTTAAGAGGATATAATAACTGTTTACCTGGGTGTTCCAGGGGGATTTCACATAAATAAATCATCCTATGAGAACACTACACTGCTAATATTAAAAAAGCCACTGCTACTAGATGAGACTTACAGAGATTCAGTATCAGCCAGAAAATGATAAAACCTTTAAAAACGTATTTAAAAAGAGGTAAAGATATGCAAGAACCTGGCCAGACATCTCTCCCAATATATCCTGCCAAATTAAAATTTTTTGTTACCTGGTGTGAATATTTTTAATCTAAGGTTTTTTTTTTTTTTAAAAAAAAACATGGGTGAGCAATTAACTCTCATCTATGAGGACAACTGATCATCTTTGAGGATATTATCTCTCTACACCAATAAATGATCTGCTGACATTTATATGAATTCTTCACTGAGCCAACCACTGGTTGGTGAAGCTAGATAATGATGTATCACTGATTGTGCTCTGTTAAGGCCATGTTATTCTGTGTCTGTTCATATTATCTGACATGGTAAACCAGATGGACAAAATATATTGTGGCACAAAGTAAAGCATATCATCATAACTAAAGAATGGACTGTGTGACCTCAGAGGTCATTCTCATCATGAATGTGTGTGGATCTGTAATTTTTCTTTGAGATTAAATGGGCTCTGCTAATGTAGTTGCAGAAAACCTTACTTTGTTTGTGTCAGTTTTCTACAATTCAGCACAGCTTTCAAGATCTCTCACTCCATTAAAGCCATCTATCTATTCATCTTATTTCTCTTTAGTTACCTGATGTGTACCTGAGATTATTTTTCATATTTTTTTGCTTTAAAAATAGAATTCTTTCGCTTCAATCCAACAGCCTAAAATAAACATTTAAAGAAATGTACTATTAGGGATTTCAATAATGTAAATTAGGATATGAAGACACATAGATAGAACATTGATCCATATGTCACACAATCCCATACTTTTTACAAAAGCAAGTTTAAATTTGATTTTTTGGGAAAGATTTATTTATTTATACATACAAAAGTTGGGGTATAGCCAGAGTCCAGGGAGGTGAGAGGATTCACCAGAAACAGAGCCTGGAGCAGAAAAGGCAGACTGACTGAAACATACTGCTGAGGGGAGCAGCAAGCAGGTGAGGCAGGAGAGGTCTGCTATGCCATCTGGGTCCTTTCCCTGGCCAGTGGCAGGGATCGAACACGTGCTGCAGTGGCTGTGGTTGCTTCATAGTGCATTGCTTAACCCACTGTGCCACCAGGGAGGCCCTAAATTTTATTTTTATGGCCACCATTTATAGTATGTATAGAGATAGATATAGAAAAATACTCCATGAAATGATTTATGAAACTCATTAAGTATATATAAAATATACTCTAAAAAAAATGTCACATATTACATTATTCCCAGTACCTGTCAATACCACCACATGCATATAAAGAGATTCAGCTACAATTAGATAATTTGTTCTTAGATTGGTCACAGGAAGGTCAACATATCATGATTAATCTGACTCTCATAACTATATATATATATATATATGATTGGGGTATTTTGAGATATCCTTAATTAATTTGGTTGAGATTTATTCAAGTTTCTTAAAACTTATATGTGTTAATAGGGAGCCACATAAAGAAATTTGTATGTCTTTTGCTGAATATTAATTTTAAGTCAATAGTTTTGCCCTACCTAAACTCCTTTATTTTCAATGAGTGCTGATGTTATTCTGAATGACTTACACTTCTTGACCCATACCAACTGTGAATGATTTGCAACGTATGATGTTATTCTGAATGACTTACACTTCTTGACCCATACCAACTGTGAATGATTTGCAACGTACTTGTGTTTAAATATGCAAAATGTATAAAGTCTGCACTTTTAAATACCTAAAACATACTTTAATATGAACCTTGATTAATTCACTTCTATAAATACTTTATTTTTACCAAAATACTAACTTTTCAATTTTCCTATGAGTGACTTGCTAATCTTCATGAGCATATCTGCTGGCTCTCTTGTCTCTTTTTGCAGTCCCTGTTTTAGTATCTGAGGCTCTATAATGGAAAAGTGAACCTTAGAATGTTATCTCAATTGATGTTCAATCTAGCAATAAAATTTGGCTCCTTATTGTCATAGCTCATGCCATATGACACTTTCCAGTATCAAGTTATCAGCAGAATTTCAGCACCACTACTTTTAACCATTCACACCAAATCTTCAAGTTTTGACTTTTGCACTAAGGCTATGTTGCTGTATGGTAGATATTTGTTTCATGTGTGAAAAAGCATGTATGTGTGGAAGACAGCTGTTAACTAGCTAGGAGGAGAAGTTCAATATAAGTAGAAGCAGAACAAAAAGATTATGGCAGATATTCACTATTTCTTACAATGTGTATGGGAGATATAAAATAGGAATATTTGTGTAGTTTGAGTTCTGAAACTCATTAACTCTTCAGAAATTGCTTTCACCTGGCCAGAAAGATTCCATAAGGCTTTTTCATTTCCTTAGAAAAAATAACTGCATAATTTTCAGTGTAGGAAACTATTAGTGGTTTATGTCTATGTACCAGTATCAATCACAGAATCCTATGCATATTCTGAAAAAATGTTTCATTACATTTTGTAAGGGCTTCCCCAATATATTGGAAGAACAAGTCAAGAATATTATTTGCTAAAAAAAAGATTAAATCTGACATTTTGACAACATGGATAGAACTGGAAATGGTTAAGTGTGAAGTAAAATGCATCAGAAGGAAAAACAAATTTTGTATATTTTCACTCATATGTGGAATCTAGAGAAACAAAACAAAACAAAAGTCTGGAAGTATGACTATAAAATTGAAGTTACAAATTGGGCACACTTGGTGGGGAGGGAAGAGGGGGAGGGTTGAGGGCAGATGGGAGCACTGGGGACTGAGGTGATGGTGCACTGGTGATACGGTGATGGGGAATACATGGGGATTACAATTGATGTCAAATATATATAAATAAAAAAAAATGAAGTTCAGAAGGGGAGGTGGAGGTGGAGGGCAAACGTGGTAGAGCACCAAATGGACCATGGTGGAGGATTATGTGTGTCTTGGTGGCAGATATCTAAAGAGGTGTGATTATCTACCTTTTAGTCATTATAGTATTACAAACAAATATTGCATCAGTTAAAATAAAACAAACCCTTGAAAGGACATTAAAAAAGATGAAAGAAAAAGATATTTTTGGTAACTGCCTATTATTTTTTGGTAACTGCAGAACTCTCTTGGGTCAAAAACGAATCGACTTACTATAATCCAAACCTGTTTCTCAGTCTTTAGCACGAAGGACTTTTTTCCTTTAGTCATTTCAAAGTATTTTGAATCAAAGAACCAGAGATTCTGTTCAGTAACTGAAATATTTGAATTCTTTGAAAAAAGTTTTCTTTTACCAATATTTAGGTACCTGAAAATCCCACTAGGAATCACAATTCTGTATTATAAAGATAGAACAAGAAAGTGGAATGTTCCGTTCTAGTTCATATGGATTCCAAGAAAGTTGTTATGACATATTCCTACTCTACAGCAAACCAAAGGAAATTTGGGTTTCTCTATCCCCATTCAAGGCATGCTTTGCTTTGACAAAAATCTTATCAAACCTCTCTTTTGATGTAAGTTTTACAACATAAATTATGACATATAGTTTATGTGCTAATACCCTTAAATTCATTATTATTAATGGTGATCAATTTATAAAATAATTTAAATATTATAATTCCATATATCTGAAATAGATCTATGGAATATATATAATATATAAATATATGATATATATACTCATAATATAGGTATATAACCCTATTATATATGTATATATATACTTATATAACCCTAATACATATGTAAAAAAAACTATTCTATTTATAAACTCCATATTATATATAGGTATATAATGCAAGTAATGCATACAATAGGGTATCTCTCTCTCTATATATATATATTTTTTTTTTCTTTTTTCCTTAAAGTCAATTTAATACATTTTGGTACTGTCATATCACTTTACTATTCTGTGCTTAGGTCAATTTTTATTAACATTTGCTCTAATCTAGTTTAAACTCCAGTGATATGTATTCTAATTTACTTGAGACTAAGTCATAGGTTTATGTTGCCTTAGTGATTAGCCCTTTGGGAGACAGTCTCCCTTTATTTAGGCTGTGTTAACTTATGTAGTCCACACCCTAATCTACTAAAGAAAGGTAAGATAACTATACTTAAAATTGTGTATTCAGTATATGACACCTCACGAGACTTATGTTATTTTCAGATAAAATATGTATGAGAGTTTGAGAGGAGAATAATTTTAACTGATACAGATGAAATAGCAAGAGTGTTTTATGTATTTTCAAAAAAAAAAATGGAAGTTGTCCAGGACATATAAGAGACCATTGAACCATTTTAACATGATTGTTAGAAAGAGCACTTAGCAGAAATATGGAGTATACTTAGGAAGTGATAGAATGAGAATGTAAAGGTAAGAAAAGGACAAAAAAATTAGAG
This sequence comes from Galemys pyrenaicus, assembly GCA_019455555.1. Taxonomy (NCBI): domain Eukaryota; kingdom Metazoa; phylum Chordata; class Mammalia; order Eulipotyphla; family Talpidae; genus Galemys; species Galemys pyrenaicus. Next base: position 9,480,537 of record JAGFMF010011862.1, read on the forward strand.
CTTATTATAATCATCTAATGTGACATGATGACAGTAAAATAGAAATCCTGGGAGAATTTTAAGTCTTAGGAAAATGGAACCAGTAGTTTGTACATATAGGAAGCTATCAATTTTAGGGATTTGTTTTATGCAGTTGTGAGAGTAAGAGATTCTACAATCTTTTGTCTACAAACTGGAAACTGAGGAAAGTGTGTGGTGTAATTCAGTCCAAGTTCAAAGGATTGAGAAACAAGGTAGCATATAATTACAGATTCCAGCTCATAGGAGATTATTATTATCCCAACTCAAGCAATCCGGCAGGAAAAGCTGAATTCTTTCAACTTCTGCTTATGAGTTTTAGTTAAGTCCTCATCAAATTGGATGATGCACATTCACACTGAGGAAAACAAGCTATTTTACCAAGTCCATGGATACCAATAGATAATTTCATGTAGACTCATAGATAAGTCCAGAAATAATGTTTAAACAAATTTCCTTGATGGTGAAGTTGTAACATAAAATCAGCCGTCTCAAATGGGAAGCTGACATTGACAAGAAAGAAATTGCTGGCTATATCTGTATATGGGACACACCAGGGATATTTATCATGTGTTAAAGAGACCTAGATCTAAAGATGTGAGAGAAGTAGGAGACTTCACATGACAAGAAAGAGATGTATTCTTCTATGTCCAAGATTTTTGTGGTTATGACATTTTAACTCACAATCCAGGAACCTCTGAAATGGTTCAGCGTATCAAACTTTGTAAGTTCAACTTCCCCCAGGGAAGGAGACAGGAAGCCTCACTCATTTTCTTTGGTTCCATTTGACTTTTATCCCTAATTCTATTATTTTGCATTCTGTTTATCTTGTAAGCTGTTTCATAATCTTTAGTTAGAGAAACATGGTATAAATTCTAAATAAATATACAAATAAATTTAACTTGTATATAAAAAAAATGAGAGAAGCTTCACATTTTCTGGAATTGCTTGGTAGAGACACATTTAATTGTGATACTGTGTTGATTAAAGGAATGCTAATAATGTATTAAGACTCAACAAACTATTTCACCTTCCTCATAGTTAGTTCCAATGTAATTTTTGAAGTTGAGATTCAAGGATAAGCAGATCTAGTTTCCTTTGCATGACACAAAATGAATGATAGCTTGCTTGATATTATCATATCTCTACTTTGTAACTGTACAGATTAAAGATGTTGATTGTAACAAAATCTTAAAAATGCAGAGATGGGAAATTTTGGGACACATACTTTTTATTAAACCTAAAATTCCTCTTGAAATTCATTTGCTAATTGTAGTTGTTTTCTCAGACAAAATATTCCTTTAACAGTGTGCAGGTTAATTTGGTTTATGTTAGTTACTATTGGGGTTTATTAGTTAGCCATATCTTATTGAAATTTGTAAAGACTAGTTAATATAATTCATTTTTTATATTTTAATACCAAGTTTTAAAGGTGATTGATTTCAAATATTGCATAATATTTCTTTATAATCATTGAGTATATAATTTATCAGGTGATTGTCAATGCCAAATATATTGTCTAAAATGAATATGATCATGTTAGAAAATAACTACATGTACATTTTTATCAAATTAATAGTATGACAAAATAAGCATGGCAAAATATATTTATTGCACATGTAAGATTATTTAAATTTAGTCAGATAAAATATAAAACTATATATGCCATATACCAAGCAATAACATAGCATATCATTTGATCCACAGTAGTCTCATGTGGCAGACATTATTATTGTCTTGTATTTATAGATGTAAGGACAGAAGCACAAAGATAGAAAGTAAATTTTCTCCATGCCATTTAACTTGTATATAAAAAAAATCATATTTCAATTTAAAGGTCTTCAACACCAAAATTTATGCCAGTTTGCCAGTGTTTAAGAATTCTGATGCCTCTTATTGTAGGGAATGTAAATCCAAAGAACTAAAATTAAATCATTTACATGTATTTTGAAGAAAAACATTTATTTTCTGATTTAAGATTTTCTACCTTTTACTTTGTTGCAGAGTGTAACATAACTATATATATATAAACATAATAATGTATTTAATATATCATAATATAATACTTATAATTTAGAAAAATAAAAATTATTGGAAAATAACAATAAAAAAACTAATACCAAAACCTTGGATTAAGAGTTGAAACTTGCATAACTTGAAGTCTTCACAGACCCAGACACTGAAATTCTGACATTTTCATCTTAACCTCCATCTTGCTAGGAATGAAATGACTTACCTCAACCACAGGCACAAAAGGGTGAATAGAAAACATACATAATTCTAGAAAATTCCATAGGTGGTAGAGATTAAACTTCTTTGACAGTTCAGTTGGATGGCACAATTCTAATCTTATTTTCATGGTCATATAAGAGATACACCAGGAGATATAGCTAATAGATTCCAAAATAAATAAGCCAGTGGATTTCATTTTATGTAGTGACTATTTGAGTACAAGACAATTAAAGAAGATGATCTAAAAGGAGAATTTAGGCTTCTGGAAGGGAAGAAGCAGAGTTTGTGAGCAAAGGAGGTAAAGGGGCCTAATACCACTATAGTAGAGGATTGAAAATACTTTAGTGTTGGGTGTGATGTGGGGGCAGGCATCTGAAGTGGTTTAAACCTAAGCTCCTCAATCATATACAGTATTATAAACCAATGTTACTAGTGAAAAATATTTTAAAAAATGATTGTAATATGTAATATACAAAATACAAATACAAGAATAAAATGGAGTCATCTGAGTTTTTCTTCCAACTAACCTGAAAAGGTTAGTTGAATGAAAATTAAATGTCCCATTTCTCTTTGAACATTCAGTTTGTTTCCTTTCTACTGCAGGAAGTTCAATTCAACTACTCACCCTCTACACTTATATCTATACTATCATTGGGGCAACAGAATGTTGATACCATTAGTGGTCAGCAATTTAAGTAAAAATCTTCGACTACATTAAAAGGGGGTTTAAAACTCAATAATATGTAAAGTTACTATAATGGACTACCCATCCTTTAATCTCCTAATCCCACGCGAGCTCCATTTTCCTTTTTTTTGAACCCACATCATTTCTTTATGTGTTGAAAAATGCTTATCCATTTTATTAGGCTTTTTATATTAATTATAAATAAATTTCAATTTAGTCTAGAGTAGCTCACACATGCTCTTCACTAGATATTTCCTTGTAATCACTTCATTACTCTGTTTAAAACTGAAATTTAGACCATATGGGGGGTCCTGTGTAAAACCCACTACTTCTAATAAACAGTGACAAGAGCTGGGAGAATATACATGAATCTGAATTCTGAGAAGGCTGAATCAAACAAGATGAGACATAAATTTAGACAAAGTGGGTTTATTAATATAGAAACACTATTATAGATTACAGATTTTTAACACCTTGGCAGCTGTGGCAGTTCCAAAAAATGTAGAAAAGCAATAGCTCACACTAATGAGACAAAAATATCAAATTGCATGGGAAATAGTGGGAAAAAAAACTATTAAAATTCCCATATAAAGGACATTGAATATAGTTACATATAAAATATATAATCCATCAAAGGACTGTTTTGTGTGGGAGGATGAGAAGATAAGCCATTTACTAATAAATATTGTGGATTAGAGGGCCATATAATAAGGGAATCAGTAAGAACTGCAGTAGTTAGAACTGAAAGCACAGATGACCCAATATGACCCAGAAAGGAAGAGCTGAAGAGCAAAGTAACTCAAACTCAGGGGAACTTCGCATTATACTTTTACCTTACCTTCTTGCTCCTCATTTCCCTCCTGAAAAATCCCATTTCTCTTTGAACATTCAGTTTGTTTCCTCTCTACTGCAGGAAGGTCAACTCAACTACTCACCCTCTACACTTGCTTTGTTTTTACCTGTGATGTGTCTGATATTTGCCAATATCTTGCTCCTGCTTTGTCTCTGCAAATCTGTCTTGTGAATGACGTAAGGAAGACCTTTAATATAAATATTTGTTGATTGCATGAACTCAAGAATATAGTAAGAATGAAAGATACTTTTTCCTGGCTGGCATTTGTTATATCAATTTCTTTTCTTTGTAAAGAGTCCCAGGGAGAGTTCAGTTGGTACAAAGGAGAAAGGAAAAAATCAAGGAGGAGCGGTTTCGTGAACAATGATCATCATGCACATCATGCATGAATTTCACAATCTGGAAAAGATGGAACTGTTTTTGTCTGCTGGGCCACCAAATTAAAGCTGACCCAGAACAGAGTTTCTAGGGCTTGTTTTTTTTTTTTTAAGATTTATTTATTTATGCATACAAGCACTGGGGTACAGGCCAGAGGTGTGGGGGATGAGAGGATTCACCACAGACAGAGCTGGGAGCAGAACAGGCAGATCAACAGAAGTACACTGCTGAGGGGAGCAGCGGGCACAGCAGGAGAGGTCTGCTGAGCCATGTGGGTCCCCTCCCTGGCCGGCAGCAGGGAAGGAACTAGTGTTACAGTGGCTGAGGTTTGCTTTATAGTGAGTTGCTTAACCCACTGTGCCACCAGGGAGGCCCTAGGGCTTGTTTTTGATGCCTAGATTTAATGACAAGGAACTTCTGCCATAGCAATATCTCCCTGGGGCTTATAAATCAAGCTACTTACAAGGCCAACCCCCAGGAAACAGAATACTGATGTTTGATGCATTTTCTCTAGGGTGAAAAGGAAAGGGTACTCCCAACTAAAATGCCTATTCTTCGATAAAAGAATAAAAAGAACGTTAGCTAGAATAGTATTACCCTTAACACCTATGTTAGTTTTAAAAAATGAACAGAGAATTTATCTCATGACATTTGGAGTATAATCTCCAGTTTGTGTCAGCAGTTGGATGGCATTGAGTAAATTTTCTCCCCATCAAATGTTTCACTGTTTAAAATTGTGGAATTGGTCCAGGTACAATACATTACACCAAATCAACCTGGGCTGATCTCTTGAGATGGATAACAGTATTTAGCTCATGACTTCAAACTTCTCTGAGTACTCAAAAGAAATAATGGAAACCAACAATTTTTGTTGAAGGTAAACCTTCAACTTACCTGTTCCCAATACCCTTATAATGGTGTTTATTATAACTTTGAAAGGAGAAGAAAAGGTGGGGGTTCTGCTATTTCTCTAAAATCTTTAAACTATAAAAATATCTATAAACAGAGAAAAAGAGGGCAAATGTTAACCTCTGTTACATCTTGGTTATGGTTTCATAGTTTTCAGCTTTATATGTTATATATATATTTAAATTTTTAAGAGTACTCCAGCAGAACTAATGAATTCTGATTCTACAATCACATTAAAGAGGCATTATATCTAAATATCTTTCCCAAATCACCCCAGGGGTCTCCACAGGCAAAGAAATCAACTTTGTAATTTGTGGTGAGAAAACTTGTAGTCAGATCAAAAAAACTGATCAAAGATTATCGGATTCAATAAAAAAGAAATGCCCAGATCTAAACCAAAGATAAATCAGTGGAATATCAATGTTTTACCTTAATTTAAAGACTACTTTTTTAAAAGATTTATTTTATTTATGCATGCATGCATGCAAAAGCTAGGGTGTAGGCAAGACTGTGGGGCTGGGGTAGAAAGGATTCACCAAAGACAGAGTGGGAAGCAGAACAGGCAGATTGACTGAAACACACTACTGAGAAGAGCAGTGGGCGAGACAACAGAAGTCTACTGTGTGAGTCAGCTCCCTGGCCTGGATTGAACTCCTGCTGCAGTGGCTGCTGATAGCTTAAGAGTGCTGAAACTTTAACCCCTTGTGCCACCAGGGAAGCCCCCTGAAGACTATTCTTAATGAAAAAAGATATATATCAAATGATAGTGTCAATTCAATGTGAATATATATTCACTTCATAAAAGAGTTATAGTATAGAGGAAGCAAAACTGATAGACTGAAGAGAGAAAAACACTCCAGTTTAAACAGAGGCAATAAAACTCCTTTCTCATCACTGTAGAGAAAGTATACAGTATGAGAAATAGAGAAATTCAGTAGAAGAAAAACAACTTCAAAAGCATTAGGAAACAACGTGGCCTAGTTAAAAAATTATAGCCTCTATCAAGCAAATATAGCAGAAGACACATTCTTTAGAAATTCAATGGTGCATTTACTAAAATTAAATATTTGGGTCACCTAATATTTCTCAGCATTCTAAAAGGATTAAGATAAAATAGTATATATTACAAGAATGCTATACTAGCAATCACTAAAAAAAAACAGCATCTGGAAGGGTTATAGTTTTAATTTTCTATAATTTTATATTTGATCTATTTTTAAATTATAAAATAGTGTGTCAAACCTGACAAAAATTATCTACTACTACCTCAGAAAGTAATTCAATATAAATATATTTTCCTAATCATCCCAGGACTCCACATTATCATTTACATTAGAATAATAATTTTTAAGACTCTTTCAATAAACACATTTGTTTAATGTCTCAAGCAATTTTGCCAGACTTGATAGACTTCAGAATCTCCTATAAGTAGCATTCTATATGCCTTCTATTGAAAAATTATTTAGAAAAAAAAAAAAAAAAACTAGTCAATTTTGTCAAGGACATATTTTGGGGTAGCAGATTTTCTTCTATCCTACTATCCTGTGCTCACTCTGTGAAGACCACAGAAACTTCAGTTCCCAGGAGCTCTGAATTGCCTTCTACATGTTTGTCAGCATTTTTTTACTGTGAGCGAATAGCTTGAAATGGTGCAACAGCAACTCCGAAGGGAATAGTATGCACATTTCACAAAAATTTAAAATGTAATGCCACTTAACTTCTCAGGTGTTCTGGGACTGTCCCCAATTGTTTGTCTGTATTTCAGTTCTCCTCAATCAATACTCTATTAGGTGCAGCAGTTTTGGCCACTGAACCATGAAATGGTATGACTAGTTTTTCCATCCTGTTGCCTCATTAAAGTTCAAGGGGTCTTGGTATAAATGTTACTAGGAAACAATAGAAAGTAATTTTATATAATGATTATGAATAAAATCAATCTTGTCTGATGTTAAGTTTAATGAAAAGACATTCCTATCATCACTAGAGGATGGTTTAGTTGAACTTATTTTAGGAGCTGTTGGCACCTTTGCATGCATTACTGGCTTTTTATGTCACCCCAGATGACTCATAATCCAAAGTTTTGATAGTCACAAGCTGCTTAGATCAGCTTTCAGAAGACAGGCAAATTACTGCAAGTCAATTTAGTGACTCACCAAAACTTGTCCTTGCTTTTATGAGATATGCATCATTGGGTTTTATATGATTCAGACAATTATGAAGGCCTCAAACATTTTGACTGCAAGGCAATATCCCAAGCTTAGTAAATATTCAAATTAGAAATGGGGAGAATGTCATCTTCAATATCCACAATTATTATTGTATAGCAAATACAAAGCTGGTAGTGTTTTAAAAATTGATTTAGTCCCACTATTTTTTCAAAAGCTTTTGAAAAGCATGTGATATAGTATTGATGAGCTAGAAACGAAATGAGGGCCTACCCGGTGGTGCAGAGGTTAAAGTATCAGCACTATCAAGAGATCGCCAACCACTGTGGCATGATTTTGATTCTGGCCAGGGAGCTAACCCACATGGCACAACAGATTTCTCCTGTCTTCTCCACTGCTCCCCTCAGCAGTGTATTTCAGTAGGATCTGCCTGTTTTGCTCTTCACTCTGTCTGGAGAAACCTCTCACCCCACATACCTCTAGCCTATACCACAGTTCTTGTATGCATAAATAAAAATAAATCTTAAAAAAAGAAATGACATAGAAGATACATGAATGTTTTTATTCCAAAAACTGATAGGTTGAGATGATATTAGTGTGCTAAATTTCATACATTTACCTACGCTGACTACTTGGCAGTCATAAATGATAGACAGACAGACAGACAGACAGACAGACAGACAGACAGACAGACAGACAGACAGACAGACAGATAGATAGATAGATAGATAGATAGATAGATAGATAGATAGATAGATAGATAGATAGATAGATAGATAGATAGATAGATAGATAGATAGATAGATAGATAGATAGATAGATAGATAGATAGATAGATAGATAGATAGGTAGATAGGTAGATAGATAGGTAGGTAGATAGGTAGATAGATAGGTAGGTAGATAGATAGAGCTAAAGTTTTACCATTTTCCTTTTACTCACCGAGACTGGCATTATTTGAGTATTTATTATTGCCTACATATTTTAAAAATTATCATCCTTTCATATTTTCTCACAACAGATATGAGATATGTTTTATTCATTATGGGGTGAATTTTATGAGTACTCATAGTAGCACTGAACTACATAATAGACAAATTTTACAATGCTAATTCTATTGTTTTTCTGAGTGGGGGTAAGTAGAATTCATTGTAAGCTATTGGTATACAATTTATTTTGCCTGTCTCATCTTGCAACAAAATATATTAAATTCAATAAATCAAAGTTCCTATTGATTCTTGGGCTCAGTTTGGCACCTAAAAATACTGAGAATCACCCTCCTCTCATTGTAGTAACAGTATATGATGGGGCAGAAGAGTATGGCCCCGGTATTGTGGTAGTATAATCCTTTTCAGGTCACAACTGAAATACTCGACTATAGGGGGAGGATGAATTTCCAATAGATTAATATGAAAATTCATGGACATACACAAAAAGTTTTAAAAAGTAATAAATTTGGAAAACTTTTCTAAGGATATCTTTTGAAACCCTAAGCAATGTGAAAGACAATGGCTAAGTAAGAGAAATAAGGGTAAAACTATGAGAAAACAAAGGACTATCCTTTTAGGGGAGTTATAAGGTGATGGAGACATCTTGAGACCTATACTTGGGAATTAGTGACTATTGGGCCCTGTGGGGTCTGGATGGAGTATATTTAAGCAGGAGAATGTGGGGTAGGAGAATGGGTAGCTGTGAAGGTGTGGAGTGAAGGCTTTTCCACAAATCACTAGCCCTTATGGAGAAGGATATTTAAGTGGCAAAGAAAAATTATTATTGGACAGAGAGCTATAAGTTTACACCGAAAAAGGAAAGTGAAAGGAAAAAAAGAGAAAGTCGATGAATGGGTCTCTTTGCCTAATATTTTATCAGAGCTGACATTGAGTTCCGAAGCCTACTTGCCTTTTTTGAGAGTTGTCTACTAGAAATCCAGGACAAATGACATAATCAAATGGATTGATAGTTGGGTTAGTGTGCAAAGTCAGTCAAAATTAATGAATGCCATGCCAAAAAGGAGCTAGGCTATAACAAAATGGCTAATATGGGAATTGGTGAAACAATAGAAGCACAAGTTACATTTCAGATCTTGGTTCTATATAATTTGATATTTGTTTAAAAGACATAAAATAGGAAATATGAATACTTTAAAATGATAGTGGATATCAAGGACTTTAAAGTAATAAAGGCTTTATTTATTTCCTGAATTCAGCACTTGATAGCTTTGGGACCTTAAATAAATTACACATTGCTCCTTGTCTTAAGGAGCACACATTGCTCCTTCCCCATCATAAGAATTGTACCACAATCTAGGCTTATGGCTGACCTTAAAATGAAATATTGATAAATGTGGTAGAGTCCTTAGTAACTTACATAGTGGATGGTACAAAATATTATACCTATAATATTTTAAAAGGTTTAGTAATTATATTTTTCAGATAATGTTATTCATATCAATACATTAAACTTAATTATTGTGTAATAAAAATAGTTAATGGATATGAGAGATAAATGTGTTGTTCTGGATATCTTAAGTTCAGTATATTTTTGAGCTGAATCAACTTAACTAAAAATTAGATTTTCAAATTGCTTACAATGTGATTTGAACATCATAGGGAACATTTAGAGTTCAAGTGTACACTTTGTGCTTACAGAGACATTCTGGTAACCTATGTCTTCAACAGTTAGGAGTTAGCCAGCTGATTTAGTATAAAAAGAGTTTTTTATAGATGCAAGATGTGAAAATGCAGATGCTTTCAAAATGAACTTTGGAAACTTTTGGAAAATTGTCTCTTATAGCTCAATTATTACAGTTATCAAAAGACTTTTGATTAATATGTTTATAGATTAGGAATATATAACAATATAGGATCAGTATACATGACATACATTTACACATTAACTTTTTAGAATATGATGTTTTTAGAATAATAATATGAAAAATATGGTTCTCCAGAAAGAAAACCCCATCTTGGTGAGTATTCTGTGTTATGTGAATAGTAAAGTGCCGAAGGCCAGCTACGGCAGAAGGCCAGGTCCCCCAAGGATGTAACGGCGTTGGTGAGGGAGGGGAAGAGGGGAAGAGCACCAGACTTGCACGGAATTTGGTATCTGTCCTCCTGAGAGTCTCAGCAGGTCTTTATTTATACTTTACAAGCAAGCAGTGAGATTCCCTCAACATCTGCATAGAGCAGGCAGTTAACAAACATTACATTTTTTCAAGGACAGCCTGGGGTCCCGCAACTCCCATTCAGCATTTATGACACAGACCACTTTGAAGTAAAGTTTACATCTGAAACATGTTTCTATCAGTATCTTTTTTTAAAATATTTATTTATTTGTAAATACAAGGTCTGGGATACAGGCCAGAGTCCAGGGCGGTGAGAGGATTCACCAGAGACAGAGTGGGTAGCAGAACAGGCAGACTGACTGAAACACACTGCTGAGGGGAGCAGCAGGCACAGCAGGAGCGGTCCACTGCCCCATGTGGGTCCCATCCCTGGCCGGCAGCAGGGATCAAACTTGTGCTGCAGTGGCTGCAGTTTGCTTCACAGTGTGTTGCTTAACCCATTGCGCTACCAGGGCGGGCCCCATATCCATTGTTTTAATGTAGAAATTTGGTTGTCTTAAGTTTCAGATCCTTGCTTTGTTAAACAAATGCTCTTTTTTAAATTTTGAGCAGTCATTTCCTTAGCCTTAATTTTTTTAAAAAGATTTATTTATGCATACAAGCACTGGGGTACAGGCCAGAGGTGTGGGGGGGTGAGAGGATTCACCACAGAGAGCAGGGAGCAGAACAGGCAAATCAACAGAAGTACACTGCTGAGGGGAGCAGCGGGCACAGCAGGAGAGGGCTGCTGTGCCATGTGGGTCCCCTCCCTGGCTGGCAGCAGGGATCGAACTTGTACTGCAGTGGCTGCGGTTTGTTTCATAGTGCATTGCTTAACCCACTGCGCCACCAGGGAGGGCCCTCCTTAGCCTTAATTTTTTAAACTGAAAAATTAAATTAATATTTACTATAAGGATATTTTAAAGGTAAAATTATAAGGATTACAATAGTTAAGCACAACTCAAGGAGCTGGTAGCCTATTGGTTACCTTTCTACAGTTTAGAATAAGCTTCTTCTTGCTCTACTTTTCTATGATTACCAAATCAATGGTACCCCCAGAATTGTTTAATAAATAACTTGCACAATAGCACAAAGTAGGTGCCCAATATGCAGTTATTATAACACTTTTCCATTTATAATGCCTTAAAAGATGAGAGAAATGTCAGTCTGTGGAAGGCAGGTGAGTTGAGGATTGCTGGGTGGTAGTCCATATACTCCATGTGGAACTTGCCCTAATCCATTTTTTTTAATGTGAAATATTCATTTAGACAATATTAGTGAGTACAATTAATGCACTATAACTGTACCCATTTTATTTTAGCCTCCAAGTGAATTCCTCATGCTGAACTATAATCATGAGTTTCTCCTGGGAAAATGTACTAGTTATTTATACACTTCTTACTTTTTAGCTCATATTCAATCATTTATGTGGATTTTTATCCCAAATTCACCTATCTTGTATTTTGTGTACTTTGTAAGATACTTCCAATTATTTTGATTTGGAGAAAATGAGACATCATACACACACACACACACATAGGTACATACATATATAATCATAATTACACATTATTGAAAGGTCACACAGGCGGCAAACCATACAAACTCGACACCAAGCACAAGGGGTTGAAACATAATTATCCCCACTCCCCAACTTACTATCTGACTCTGGGAATCTAATATAAACCACTCACTCCCCCCAGTTGTTTGCTATAATACCTCAATCTCTATCTGGGTCCATGGTCACCTCTGCACCCTCAGCTTAACAGTCATCAGACCTACTACTCCCCCAGCAGGCAGTTTGTTCTGGTGTAATGATCTGTTTTGGCCTGCATAAATGCCTCGACCCCGGGCTTGTGTCTTACAGTCCTCGTAGTGCCACAGGTCACACTGTATGGTCAGGCCGAGTTCGCTTGGCTTCTCTCCACACTGCGCTCCAAAAGAGCCGTCTTCTTGCCCATTTTCATAGGAGTTTGCTTTACCACCTCAATAACAGCAGCTGGACTCTCAGGGGGAGCCCTTGGCCATAGCTTCTCAAAAATTGAGGATCTGACCCAGGACATTCAACAAGGTACCAAAACTGCATCCTCCTTAATCACATCCCTCCAACAACAAGTCCCTGCCTAGGGTAGCCTTACAAAATTGAAGGGCTATTGACTTAATAAACAGCAGAAAAAGGGGGAACTTGCCTTTTTCTTAGGGAAGAATGCTGCTATTATATTAATGAATCTGGGTTGGTAACAAGATGTAAGTAACTCAACAAGATGTAAGTAAACTCAACAATATTGCAGAGGGTCTTGATTGCTTCCGATCATGGAAACACAGTAGATGGGGGTGGATCGCTTCTCCCATAGTCACCTGGCTAGCCCCAATAGTAGGACCAATCATTCTAATTGTGTTAATTTTTGCTTTTGCTCCCTGCCTCCTTCGGTTCATCCAAAATCGAATCTAGATAATGGGCAAACAACTTTCAACCAGCTCTTGCTACACCCCTACCACCCCAAACCCTCAAACCCACCCCTGTGACTTTTCTCCCACCAAAACCCCACTATGCCCCAAGTCAGCAGGAAGCAGCCAGAAAGACTTCTTTGCCCTTATTCCATCAAAAAGGTGGGAATGAAAGATCACACAGGCCCCTCACCCCTCACCCTAACCCCTTACCCAAACCCCTAACCCAGGCCCACAGGGTAGCTGTTCTAAGAAGCCAGCAGTAACCAGGATAAGATGGCGACAGTAAGTCACTCCCGATGTGGAACAGGATGACATAGCTCACATAGCTCAATTCCAGTGGGATGCAGCCCAGGAACCAGAATACAACCTGGGGGGCTTCGATATGGATCACCATCAATGGACAACTTCTTGCCACCACAACCTTCCCGCCAGGAGAAACTTCAAAATTTTCCACTCCAAAGTACCCCGCCTATAAAAACCCAGCAGCCTGTAACCTGGGCACGACTTCTCTGACCCCCACTCTGTGGATCAGAGAACCTTGCCTGGGAGCACAATAAAAGATACTGCTGGGGTCTCCCTGGTGGCACAGTGGGTTAAGCAACCCACTATGAAGCAAAACTCAGCCACTGCAGCACGAGTTCGATCCCTGCTGCCGGCCAGGGAGGGGACCCACATGGCACAGCAGACCTCTCCTGCTGTGCCCACTGCTCCCCTCAGCAGTGTACTTCTGTTGATTTGCCTGTTCTGCTCCCTGTTCTCTGTGGTGAATCCTCTCACCCCCCTCACCCACACACACCTCTGGCCTGTACCCCAGCTCTTGTATGCATAAAAAATAAATCTTTTAAAAAATTAAAAAAAAAAAAAGATACTGCTGGTCAGAAACTTTGGCTTGGCAATCTCTCTCCCTTTTCCCTTTCTCTCATCCGACCACGCTGAAACCTTTCAATTATATTTATAATAGAAAATGAGGTTGGCATCCCATTTTCCAAAATTGCTGAGCAGAAACATGTTTTATGAATTGCAAGAAAGCTAATGAGATAGCAAGACCCCAGAACTTTATTTAACCTCCTTTCTAAAACTTGATTACCCTTATCTTCTTAAACTGAGATTCAAGATAGCAAAGATAGTTTCCCAGCAAAATGGTCCACAATCTACTTAATATTATCCTATCTTTGTTTTGATGTTGTTCTAAATAAAGACACACTTTTTACAAATTCAAGAGCAGACTTGGGGCTTCCCAGATGACTCAAGGGGTTAAGTTGCAGCACTATCAAGCTATCAACAACCACTGGAGCACAGGTTTGATCCTCCCCCCCCCAACCAGGGAGGTGACCCACATGGTATAGCAGACCTCTCCTGTCTTGCCCACTGCTCCCCTCATTTTGACACTTTATGCTCAATTTATACCAATGCATATTATAGCACTAGGAAAATTATTTTTAATTAAAATAAGTTCCTATTTTATTAGTGTTGAATATTACAAGTTAAATATCTCCCGGTGGAATAAATTCAGATTAATAAAATGCTTTATTTATTGTCCATAATTTTACTACCAGTCAAAGTTTTTAATAAGCTATGCTCTAACATCTCTCACTAATTTATGAGCAAAATAAGTTGCAATTATTTTATGCATGACATACTTATGACAGAAAATTAACTATGTGTATATTTTTGACACAAAGTATCATGGTAAAAATCTAAATGCACTTACTGAATGTAGAATGCATTTTTAATTTTGTCAAATAAATAATGACAGGGCCTCCCAGGCGGCACAGGGTTAAAGACACAGCTATAAAGACATGCTAACAAGCTATCATCAGCCACTGCCTCATGAGTTCAATCCCTAGCCAGGGAGCTAACCTATGTGGCAGAACAGACCTCTCATGCCTCGCCAACTGCTCCCCTCAGCAGTGTATTTCAATAGATCCGCCTATTCTACTCCCTACTCTGTCTCTGGTAAATCCTCTCAACTACCCCCATACCTTTGGCCTAAACCCCAGTTCTTATATGTACATATAAATAATAAAATTTTTAAAAAGTAATGACAGACCTATTTTTCATGAAGCAATTATTATATATGACTTATCTGATTTCTTATTCACAACTTTATGATTATAATCAAAGTATAGAATCTATTCAAGTCTTAACCACTTCCAAACTCACTTTAGTGTCTGTTGTGAGGTCTCAGGTCCTTGCTGTTTGTTGTTCAGAGAGCTTTTTGACCTCTGATCCTCTCAATAGGGAAGTAAACATCATGGGAACCAGCAGCATGACAAAGAGAGGAAGAGAGAGAGAGCAAGAAAGGACCAACAATATGAAGACCACAGTCCTTTTGTAACATAATTCAAAAGTGATATTTAATCACTACCTTAGTATACTATTTGTTAAAAGTGAGTCTCTATACCCAAACTACCCTCAAAAGAGAAGGATTACACAGGAGCATTCATTCTTACAATGAGGGTTACTGAGAGTCATTTTAGAACTGTCTGCCACATCTACCCCAAAATAATCCACAGTGGTAAAATTTAAATTGTCATAAATGTAACTTTATGATTTTATCTAGCTTGATAAAACTTTTGCTTATGGTTCTCTTTATTCTTTATAATTATATTTTAATACATCTCTCATATCAGTTGCATTAATGTATGATTGCAATGCTATTGTGCAATTCAATTATTCATAATCATTTTTAAATAATAAATGATGCACTAGTGAGCATTTCTGTACTTTACACTTTCTACCTCTGTTGAGCTGTAATTGCTGAATAAATTCCCAAAGGACAGATTATGAAGTAAACAGAACACTTGTAACAAATTACCTTATTTTTTTCAAAAAGTTTGTAACATAAAATGTAGCATAGTTATGCTCCAAATTTGTCAGTGCAAAGTCAATTACACACATTATTTTGCCACTCTCAAAGGTGAAAATTTTAACTGTGTATTTACTGTTTGCCTTTCTTATGTTAGCTGATTATTTTACATTCAACTTTTCAAATTTTAGCACCAAAGGTGGGAGAGTCCATATAGATGTCTTTTCTTTATTTGAGAAACTATTTCCAAGAGTTAAAAAAAAAAAAGAAACAGGATTAATTTGGCATTTCCAAGTACAGCATCAAACACCAATTGGAGTGAACGACACATCATGACGGTATGCCAGATACTTGAAAAAGTTCTGGGAGTGTTGGAATAAAAGTTCGCAGAACGTTTTGAGTGCTTCCATGAGTTTGAGAGCTCTACTTATAGAACCTACTTGTTAACTAGGCTAAACCATATCAAAAGGCAGAGTAAAATTGAAATGATAAAGTTCAAAAACTACAGTTTTGTTGTTGTTGGTGAGGTAGTATTGATTTACAACCTGGGGCTTCCCTGGTGATATGGTGGCTCAAGGGGTTAAGCACTTCCCTTTGAAGCAGTCTGTAGCCACTGCAGCATGAGGTAGATATCCGGCCAGGGAGGTGACCCACATGGTGCAGCAGACCTCTCCTGCCTTGCCTGCTGCTCCCCTCAGCAGTGTATTTCAGTCTATCTGCTTGTTCTGTTCTCTGCTCTGTCTCTGGTGGATCCTCTAACTCCCCACACCTGTGGCCTGTACCCCAGTTCTTGTATGCATAAATAAATATTTTTTTAAAAAAGTTTATAACTCTGTATAGGTTTCAAGTATAGAGTTTCTCACCTGAAGGATTCTGTATATCATGACACATCCACCATTATAAAAACTACCATTTAAAAGGCAGCCAAAACAAAACAGTATACATTTCCCTTGAACACCATTTTTAAAAGATAAACAATAATTCTCTTGAGTCCATAATACAAATAACATGGATGGTCACTTCAGAATATAATTGATTGCAGTGTTTTCAGAAAAATATAAGCCAAGATGTGATAAAAATAAGAGTGACACATAAAAAGAAGCAAGAAAGGACTTTGGCACTATGTTGTTACATTTGCTAAGCAAATTACAGAACTTTTACTTAAATTACAGTTATTGCACTAATAGCAGTACCTCCAAAGATAAATGACACATCCGAGTGAGACACTCCCACAGTTTCACTAGTTTAGAGTATTATTTTATGTCATAATTAGATATGTTTATTTCTCACTTACAATGTAAAACAAACAATAAGTACTGATAGAATACTCTGAACAAACCAGAAATTTCCCTTAATGCTGCCTACTCTATTTGGGCTCAGAAAACACCCCCTGTACAGTTTGCTAACTAGTCTAAGGCGAATTCACCCTGAAGAAATGTGGGATAAATGTGCCTTTGCTGATTTTGCTGTCTATATAATGTAACTGTCTCTTGTAAAAATACATCATTACTTTCAATAAATGCTGTTATAGCAGGGAAAGACAGGCCTTTACTTTAGTAAATGCATGTTCTGAAATATTTGGGTTGTTATTTGAGGCAGAACATAGATTGGCAGGATAAGACCTCAATTTTTCTGCCATATAGTCAAGATTTTCAGGGAACCAAAGTTAGACACAACTGTACCATCTTGAGAGATTTTGCTCTTCATATATTTTTTTTTTCCCTTCACATGAGAGAGAGACAAACAGAGAGACAGATAGACAGTGACAGTGACAGACAAAGAGACAGAGAGAGAATACTATATAAATGGAAACAAGATTAATAACTGCTTCCTAAAGGAAATATTCTTGTAAAGAAACTGGTCTTTGGAGGACAAAGACATTCTTAAATGTAGTAACTTCTTACATTTCAATTGTGTCAAAAAAGAAACAATTGTGATGCAAATGGTCCCAGGCTGGCAGTTTTCTGTGCCTGACAAATCTAGTGTTACCAGTTACCAAACATCCTTTCCTCAGTGTGAGAGTAACAGCAAAGAGAGATAAGGTTTCGCAGGCTGCCCTTATTTCATAACCCATGAAAAAACTAAAGGCCAGGGTAGAGAAGGGCCTTACCAGGGTGACATCTAGCAGGGGGCCCAAGATTAGGTTTCTGATTCCCCAGGTGCATTTACACATTTACCATTGATACATTTACTATTGACACATCTCTTTTTTTCTTGGTTGATCACATCGCTCTCTAATCCACTTAAATTATGTGGGGACCCTGAATGCTACTTTTTTTTTTTAAGACAAAAGGGGAAAAAAAGTTTCTGTTGAAATATGTAGGTGTGAGGCCTCCCTGGTGGCCAATGGGTTAAGCAAAGAACTATGAAGCATCTGTGACTCTCTATCAAAAGATAGAACCCATCTACAACAACACGAGTTCGATCCCCAGCTAGGGAGGAGACCCACATGGCGCAGCAGACCTCGCCTGCCTTTCCCGCTTCTCCCCTCAGCAGTGTATTTCAGTAGATCTGCCTGTTCTGTTCCCCATTCTGTCCCTGGTGAATCTTCTCACCCCCCTCCTTCCACACACCTCTAGTCTGTACCCCAGTTCTTGTATGCATAAATAAATAAATCTTAAAAAAAAAAAGAAATATGTAGGTGTTACACATGGAGGACCATGAAGCCTACTTCGTAGAAATAAAGAGAAACTTCAGTCCTTGTATTAAGGACAGTTGAAAATACACTGCTTTCCCACATGCCATCACAAACACAGGAGTTCCTTGAGGCACTTACAGCATTTGTTGTGGTAACTCCAATTGCCAAAGCTCTTGTGTGTACATTGTAGGCGATCAATAAAGGGAGTTAAAATACTTCTTTTGAGGGATGTGGGCCTTACACAAAAGGAGAGTTGTTGACAGATTTTAGCTTCCAACACAGAGGATAAAATCTGAGAGAAGCAAAAGCCCTTACCCTTCTCAGCCAAATGGCCTTGCTTAGCAGAGTTGCCTTAAGGACTTTGTATTACTAGTGAATACTGTATTTTGAAATGGTGACATTGTTTCCTATTAACTTTTTGCAGCAGATCTCATCTGCTGCAACCCTTACTGTGTTTAACAATGAAGAATTCATTTGAATGCACCAAAATTTGACCCAACATGACTGATTTTCCATTTAAAAAAAGGGAAATGGAAACACTTGGTTGTCATGGTAGTTTTAGATAATTCTGACCTTGTTTTAAAAAAATCCATGTAGAATGTGGATAAAATATGCTTTAATGAAAAAGATAGAACCCATCTACAATGACTATGGAACATTTTCCAACTACTGAAACCCTTCTTTTGTGAAAACTCAAGAAGCCGTTCTCTTAAGTTGTGTTTATATTTTACTCTAGATTATTCTGTGGCTATGTCATGCATTTATCCTTAAAATAAATAGAGATAATATAATGGAAATGAAATCACAGGTGGTAAGTAGCGAAATGCATACAGTTGACAAAAAGATGTTAATAAGAAAAAAATGAGATAAAACTATTTTAACTGAGTGGCACTGGCCAAAACCTTCCTAGCATACTATAATATGTGCTGAGAAAAGCAATTACAAATATGGTTAAGTAGAAAGACTATTTTGAGAAAAATAACTATAATGGCTGTTCTTTGTAGGACAGATCTCCCTCTGATATACTGTTAAGCAGAAATACATTTATGTTGCTTATAAACTTGAAGGTGTTCAATTAGCTCACCTTTCAAACTTACATAGTGGAGCATATTAATTACCTCAAAAATATAATATGAAATAAAATAAACCAATATATAGTATACATTTCTTATAGTCTTGGTGTCCTAGCATAGTCTAATAGTCATTTTAAACATTTACTGTGTAGCTACAGTATCTTAGAATCTCAATAAAAATTTGTACTATAAAGATATTCCTTGGTTGAAAAAGCCTCTAATGTCTAGTATATGTATCAACACAGTCCTCACTTGATTTGGTCAGTTGCCTAGAGTACTATACTGGAAAGGTTTCTGAAGCTCTGGCAGATTTAGGAGGACAGACTATTAGGAGAGCTTAGTGAAATCTCCCTTGGGCATGAAAGAAAATATTTGTAACCTGTGCAACAGATATTTGATATTGCATATTTAAATTGTAAAAAGACAAAATTCAAATAAGATATTATTCACTATCTTAAAGTGTAAAATTAAGTGTTTTAGTACATCTGCAATACTGTCTTAGCATCATCAGTATCTAATAGTAGAATATTTTCATAACCCTTAAGAGAAGCCCACAACTCTCAATTTCTCCTTCATTTCCATCCACAGGAAACCACTAAATATATATTCTACATTAATGAATTACTCTATTCAGGACACTTCATATAAATGATACCACCATATGTTATCTTTTATATCTATGATTTTTCACCTTGTATAGTAAGTTTTTGGGATCCATCCAAGTGGTAGCACATATCAATGTTTAATTACTTCCTACTAGCAAAATAACATTCTATTACATGGATAAATCACATTTATTTATCCATTCATTAGTTACATGATTCAAGATGTTCTAGGTAACTAATGTTCTTTGGAAAAGGGCATCATTTTTGTTATTTTAATTATTATTTTTGTAAATTAATTGTTTTCCTTATGGATGTGCAGTTCCTTTGATATTCAGTTTAGCTTTTTTATTCATATTTAACTCCTGATTTTTCAAGATAATCAAAGATAGCTTCCATTGAAATCATTCCATTTTAAAAGACTATCAACTGAGCAATTCAATTAACTTCATAGTCACTTCATATTTTTTCCATTCCACATTTGAGCTACATTAAAACTATACTATTATGAATAAAAAAATAAAGCTAATATTAAGTCTACCCACAGTGGACAAATAGATAAGTGTTCAGTTAATATAAAATAGAAAACATCTAAGGTATTAAGTATTTTATCTGTCTTATTAACATTAAAGAACTAAATGTCATAGCCTAATGGACAGAGTACATTCAGGTAGAAACAGGTCTGAAAGTTACTTCCACTACCTCTTAATTATCTATTCTTTGGCATGTTATTTAAGTTTCTCATCTGTAAAATATGGATAATAGTCTCCCAAACAAGGATAGAGTGAAGAGTAAAGGAATTGATGTATGCAAATTGTCTATTACAAGGCATATGGGAGCTCAAGAAATATTAACTTCCTTCCTTTGCAAAAACTTCTTTCATAATTAATTATTCAGTGTTATCAAAATGAACTATACAATCATAACCTTCCTGCCTAATTGTATGCTATTTCATTTAATTCAAAGTCTTTCCCCTTTTTATTCATTTTTACTTATTTCCTTTTTTAATCTTCAAGATAAAAATATGATAAAATAAAAACTTTCATTACTTCTTTAGTTATTTGTATGTTCCATCTAACTTCCCAAACTCCTTGTGTTTCTTTCTTTGTTTTTTTTAAAGATTTATTTATTTATGCATACAAGAGCTGGGGTACAGGCCAGAGTCGTGGGAGGTGAGAAGATCCACCAGACAGAGAAGGGAGCAGAGCAGCAGACCGACTGAAACACACTGCCAGGGCAGCGGCAGAGGTCTGCTATGCCATGTGGGTCTCCTACCTGGCCGGCCAGGGATCGAACACTCGTGCTGCAGTGGCTGCGGTTTGCTTCATAGTGCGTTGCTTAACCCACTGCACCACCAGGAAGGCACTCCTTGTGTTTATTTCTATGAAGACACTTATAAGACTACTCATGTTGATGTTTCTTTAGAACACTTTAATATTCATATTTACTTACTGTAAGACCTACTTATCTTTAAGCTTCTTGGGGAAGGTAACTTGTTAAGTTTGAAACTATGAAAAATCTGACATATGTCACTGTTGTTGGATGAATAAATTAATTTATGTTGTTCTCATACTCCATGATTCTCTGTATTCAGATATTCTAACTGATCTTTAAGATTATTCTTGTGAACATTTTCCCTCCTTACTGTAAAGTCTCTGTAAGAAAAACTCAACTTTATTAATCTTTGAATTTAATAATGTTAATAATAATGCTAACTTAAAGAAGTTACCCAGGAAATACCTGGTTAACTAGTTGATGTCATCATTTACTTAACATTGAGAGGAAGAAAGTCTAATTTTTGATATTTTAATGTAGATGATTTGATGATATGACTTTGAACTTATACATTTTGAACTCTTGTTTTTTTTTTTTTAACTGATCTATCTGATATGGCAAAGAATCTCCATGATATAATGCAGAATTCTTTTTCATTAGGAATTTGGTTTCTATATCTAAAATCAGTTACTTTTAAAAGTTGGCCCAAGGCAGTGCTAGCATTGAATTAGCCTTAATCTCTGCCTGACCCTGTTTCAGGTACATTCTAGACAATCTCTTACTTTTCATCTTTGTCTGCTTAGAGACAGGCATTGGGTATAGTTTAAACTTGTTCAATAATTCTTTTTAGAATTAGCTGAAAGCTATTAGGCATTCTGATTAGGTACTCCATCTTTCTCTTATTCATGAACATATTGGCTTAAAGGAAATATGGTCCCACTTGTCACTGATTTTGACCACCACTTTGAAATACTCCCAACACATCTGTAATTACTGTACATGAAGGATGATGGGGTTGTTTGATATTATCAGCGCGGGTGGCATATATTTTTTTTCCAACACAATATAAACTCCAATTAAGTCACAGTATGCATTATACTAAAACTTTGGAAATTGGTATGTTCAGACATTGTATTCTAATCCAATGCACAGAGAGGAATGGGAATATAAATAGCTTGGTACATGATTCCCTGATTATTATGGTCTCTCCCCCCTATCTTCAAGACATGATTCATGTGCACAAAAGTAGTTATTTGTTACTTGCCCATGCCTGTTCTCTTCAGAGGTTGAGTTTCTAGGCAGTACTAAATAGTTTCTGACAAGATTTTGTGAGTGTTGCTGCTATCCTCCATTACTTTCACTGGCATCAAGATTTTCTCCCTGATTCATTTCTCTCCTAGGAAATGTTAGTTTACTTTCCAAATAGATCATAGTAGGCATGCTTTGGGACACAATTAAAATCAATTATGCTATCAAATGCAAGCGTGATTTGTTTGGCAATTATAACAAATTACATATTAGGATGATAGGAAATTATTTGACATCCCTGCTATTAAGATACAGGATTTAACTCTTCTCTCCTGTCCTCTTCACTTGCCTCAGTAATTTGTTTAGTGCTAGAATGTGCTGGAAGTGACATTATGGATATTCCAAACTAGGTCAAAAGAAGCTTGCATAGCCAAAGAAAGTGGCAGTGTTAATCATTTAGTATGCCAAGAAATTTACTTCACATTTTCTTATGGGAAAATATTTCAATTTTAATTTGATAGCAAACTAAATTATACTTAAAAACCTTATATTTACTATTCAATTTACCTCAGTTATCAGATGACCTTTTTTGGTACTAAAATCACTATGAAATATGTCTAACGAGGACACTAAAAGGGAATAATGTTCACTATTGCATTGCTCTTTTTAGGAAAAGGCCTTTTTTGTTATAAATGTTTTGGAAAAATTCTTCATAAAAGGACAGATATATTTGTCTATTACAGCAACTTCAATAATATTAGAAATTTTACTTATTCCTTTTTTGGAGCTAAGATATTTTAGAATAATTGCTAAGGTGACTTTTCAGGATCTGTTGCAATATTATGTTTCAAAATTAAAACCTTATCCAAACTATATTTTATGAGAAAACAGATTAAGAACAGTTCCAAATATTACAGTTCAAATAACAAGATTCTATCCAATTTATCTAACTTGAGAAACCTTTTTTTAAACTATAATTCCATAATAAGTATCAAGTAATTTCTTAGCTACTAAGAATGAGGACTGATTTGAATCGACTATCTTAACTTTGAATAGTCATTACCACTATTTATTGGTGAACTAAAGACATTTATGATAGTGGCAACACAACATATACAAATATTTTAAATATAATTTTAAATATTTTTAAAAATAAGTTTAAAAATAAATTACTTTTAAATGAAAGGCAAATATTTACCACATTTCCCAGTAATTCTAGGTCTAACTATCAATGCAAAATAAATCATACACGTGTCTACACAAAGAGTTATATTTAAGCATTGATAGTAAGTTTATTGGTGATGACCAAGTATAAAAACAAACATGTCCCTCAAAAGATGAATGAATAAATTGCTATGTCCACACAATGGTATATCCAAATGTCCAGAAAGTCTACTATTGTGTCTTAGAGTTGCAGGAAAAAACATGAGTTAATGTCCAGACTACACCTCCTATCTATATGAATATTTCTAAGGTAAGAGGTTCAAATTACCTTTTCTGGCTAAATTAGCACTGTAAGAAAAAAGGGATAACTTTAAAGTCATGCATTTTTTTAACTTTCTCTAACCTAAGTTAGAAACCAGTTAACTGGTTTCAGTTAACTGAAAATGTTAGAAATCAACTAGATATCTTCTTTCCTTTGTTAAAAAATTGTGTTTTTCTGAGTATGTAGCTTACCTACATAAACTGAGGCCAAAAAATTATGAGGGTAGGGATCAGTTACTCAGAGATACCTGGTGTTAATCTCATGGACCTGTATTTGCTGTGAATAACCTCTTTAATAAATTTCACTTCAGGAACCTCCCTGGTGGCACAAGGGGTTAATCACATCACTATGAAGCATCTGCAGCCAATGCAGTTTGATCCTGGGCCAGATGTTGACCCACATGGTGCAACAGATCTCTCCTCTCTCACCTGCTCCCCTCAGCAGTGTATTTCAGTGGATCCACCTGTTCTGCTCACCACTCTGTCTGTGGTGAATCCTCTCATCTTCCACACCTCTGGCCTCTACCCCAGTTCTTGTATACATAAATAAATAAATCTTAAAAAAATAAATTCACTTCACAGTGGTGATTATTTCAACTGACAATGTCTTACAAGTTCATGACTTAACTATTTCCTCAGTAACTACTCTTATCCATTATTTGATAAAAAGTTTTGCTGTTCTTCATTATTTCTACTTATGTGTTCTCATTTCCTTCCATTTCTTCTTTCAAACCTGTAGAATGTAATAGTCCTCTTTATTTATAATCCCTTTCCAGCCTATAGCGTTGCTTTGGTTCATATAAACACCAATCACAATAATAAATATTTCATATATCACCACACTGAAAATTTTATATCAATAATTTTAAATTTTCCCTATTTCCTACCAATTTCAGTTTATGGTCCAAATTAACACATTTTGTAAGTTAGAATAAATCACTCTTATGCTCTAATTTTCCTATTGCTGAAGAAGTTTATATTTCTGCAAAGTATTGCTTCTTAATAGTGGTGAAAAACATTTCAAATCTCATCTTAATTTGTTGGTAATAATTTAGGAATGCATCATTTTCAGTTTATTGTTGGCCCACTTATGAGTAACAGCAAGTGATATTAATTCACAATAGAATGTTATGCTTAGAACAATTATTAGAATGCTACTGAATTCTAATTTTATTAGAATGCTACTGAATTTCCAAGTCAGCAAAATCATGAGCAAATTATTAGCAAGCCAAAATTAGTAGACTTGATGGAGACAAGCATAGTAAGTTTTACCCAGCATAAAAATCAAACTAAGTAAAAAAAATAAATAAATAAAACGTTTAGATGTTAGAACTTTGGAAAATAAGCCCATGGATAAACTTGTTTATTTAAATGTCATCTGTTCCAAGCATTCTATTACTAGCCTAAAATGATCACTGCTTGTGATTACATGATTGGTTATTTGGAAGATGATTAGGTTCAATTTTGAGGATGTTAATCAATTTATTTCTCCCATGGGTCCAAATATTTTCAAATTATTTTTTTGCTTTTTCCTAGTTGACTTTAAACTTACTTGCATCATTTAGAATGTCTTATTTCTGTGTTAATTTTTTTCTTTTGATTGCAACCACAGCTAAAGTGTTTTTAAATTCTACAATTTAATTTTACAGAGGTATAATGTGGGATTGGCTGTATAGGGTGAAATGCTGACTTTGGAGAGTTAGCAGCCTATGATATTATTTAATGTGATGAGTAATAGATACATTTTGAGAGTAGATTCTGGTATAGTTCCTGAGAAAGGAGGAAAGAGTGATTAAAAGTGATTCATAATGGCTTGATTTGAGGAGCCATTAAATGAGATGAGAAGATCACACATACAGCAGAATTAGAGTGGAGATTAAGAGTTGAGTTTTTGGACATGTTAAGATTGAGATGACTACCAGTCAAGTTCGTTTTGGGTAACTTCTCAGAATTTGGAGTTTAGATTGGAGCTAAATTTTGTGTGCAATCAACCTATATTTTGAATTTGAACTCAAGAGCCTAGATAAGGTCACTTTTAAAGTTATTTTAAATGGGAATGTCACATTAATTAAATCCCAGGGAATTCCACTATTAACACATCAGAAATAGGATGAAAAACCAGTAAAAGAAAATGAGAAGGAATATTAGTAAGAGAAAAAGTAAAACATAATGGGTTGATTTGAAAGACAGGGAGGTAAAGTTTCAAGAAGGCTGGAAGAGCAAACTGAGTCATTAATGATTAATTTATAATGGATCTTAAGTTATACTAAGGCATTTTCAAAATGTTATTTTGATGTGATGGTAAAATGGTTAAAGTGAGTAAAGTTAAATAGAAGAAGGTGGGGTTCTGTCTTTTCTTTTGCCATAAAGAAAAAACTATGTATATGGTTAAAAGAGAATTTATTTAAGAATGTGAGCAACGACATCTAGTTTGAAGCTGGAGAAAATAAGAAATAGCAGAAATTTCACATAGGAAGAGGAAAGTCTAATCATTAGAACAATACCCCTTCAGGCATGGGACCTAATGCATAAGGAATGCAACTGGCTTGCTAGAAACAAAATGTTTACCTCCAACCAGAAACTAGGCAAGTCTGTGGTATGTGTTAAAGAATGGTAAAAAGCAGAGAATGAGGTATTGGAATTATCAGGGGGGAAGAAGTATATAAAAAAATATTCACCTAACAGAACAACAGCATTCAAGAGGGTTATTACAATAGAGGGTTATTACAAAAAGGGACTATGGACCCACTTGTTAGAGATCAAGAAAGCAAACTGAAGCCCAAAATCAAGTCTGCTTTTTTTCCTAACTATATTTGGCTGTTTAGGAATACCCTAAATATACTTTGGCTTTCCTTTGATGTCTCAGAAGCTATCATAAGCTTAGGGAACAATAGTAAAATATATAACAGTTCTTCCTTTTATTATTTAATAGATTTGCTATGTAAGTCCTAGTGCAGAAATCTATGGCAGTATAGATTTGGGTGTACCTATTGAATGCATTTCTATGCGTTCTCCTTTAGAGTCTTAACCTACATCCAATCAATGACAGCTTATTATTCTCTGATTGGTTATTTGCTATAAGGTCCTGAAGCAATCAAGTGTTTTCATGTTGGTGTGTGATCAAAGGAGAAGACGGCATTGCCATAGGTAATTGAACTTGTTCAGAAAGCAAGACCCAGATTAAATCATAATTTCAATCCCAAGAAGATGATAGTTAGAAAGAAAGCAAAATGTGCCTTCCTGGTGGTACAAGGGATTAAGCACCACACTATGAAGTATCCACAGTCATTGCAGCAGGAGTTTGATTCAGGTAGCTGACCCACATGGTACAGCAGACCTCTCCTGCCTCACTTGCTGCTCCCCTTAGCAGTGTATTTCAGTTGATCTGCCTGTTCTGTTCCCCACTCTGTTTCTGGTGAATCTTCTCACCCCCACACCTGTGGCCTGTACCCCAGTGCATAAATAAATCTTTTAAAAAAAGAAAGAGAGAAAAATAGCAATGTTTTTCATACTTGTAAATGCTACAGAGCATCTAACTAATAGGAGACAAGACAAAAAAAAAAAATAAAGACACATAGCAAGGAGCCATACTGCCTGCCTGCTATGAGAGAAGATACTGTTTTTCTTCTTTATATTTTATTTTTTTTATATACTCTTACCACTCAGGTATATATACAAAAAAACTAAAGTTCACTGTGCTTTTCTCATTTTATCACTACTTTTTTTTTTAATTTAATAGGAAGGTTTATTAGGAAAAGGAGAATAGAGAGGCACCTGCATAGTCACAGGTGGGCAGGAGATCTGCCGCTGCTGCTTTGCAAAGGGAAAAGGTTTGTGAAAAGAAACACCTGGCTTGTCACAGACTGGTAGAAGAGCTGCCTCATTACATTTTTCACACACAAAATAATGTTTAATGAATATGACACATGAGTGTCCTACAAACTGAACAATTTTTTTTATTTCTCCCATCCAGAATCTTTCCCATTTTTTTGTATTTAAAACTCTATTTTTATCCCAGTTATGGCATATGCGCATTATGAGGTGAGCACAATGTTTATTGTGTCTGATAGTCAAAGAGCATTCAGTGACAAGACCTACTGATTGTGCTTCTCTTCAGAGCCCATTAATGATACCTGTCATTTTATGATTTTAATTTTTAATTTAAAAAATAAAGATTTTAAAAATTGATTTATACAAGAACTAGGGTATAGTCCAGAGGTGTTACAGAAATCCTTATCCCTTTAACATTTCTTTGTATCCCTTATCAGTGAAATCATCTTGTGAAAAGATATCAGTTAAAACCTACTTTAGGGGAATGTTTAGCTTACTGCCCACATCTTATCCCTGCTTCTAAAAATTCTTTTTTCAATATCATCCTGTTTCTAACATAAAATACCTTTGACTACCAGAAGGCAGGGTCATCTTACTTTAAACTGACCATCCTACCAGACTAGGGATCATTTCCCTTTTCTCATCTGTTTTCTAGAGGTTTTACTTTAGAACTTTCAACAAAGAGAATGGTAAAGTATCCTTTCATTCCTGATATCAAAAAAGTATAACGCACTGTTGGAGTTCAGCCAGAGAAAGAAAAGATCTTTTTAAGTTTAAATCTGTAAGTGCCCACTGTTTTCTTGTTACTATGAGAGTTAATATTAACTAAAGAGTTTTATTTGTTCATCAACATATCAAAATTTATTATATATTACAAGATTTGGAATGATCTGACTCTAGTAAAATATTTTTGTAACAGGGTGGTCCCAGGAAAAGGGGAAGTTCCAAAATCCTAGTTCTGCCCTAAGTGGGTGGAGCTGAGGAGGATAAGAAGATTTCTGCAAAGGAGAAGAAAGGAGAAGAAAGGAAAATGGAAAACAGCAAGGAGACCTGGATGAGGCACGTGGAGCAGAGGGACATGTGAAGAAACTGTGCTTGCTTTTTGGTCTTGGACTG
>JAGFMF010011862.1:9518211-9532860 GCA_019455555.1 Galemys pyrenaicus
CCCGCTCTGTCTGTGGTGAATCCTCTCACCCCCCACACCTCTGGCCTGTACCCCAGTGCTTGTATGCATAAATAAATAAATCTTTAAAAAAAATAATAATGTATGTGATAGATTATTGCTTGACATACTGTACTTTATTTAGAAATTACTATTATTGCTATTATATTCATTTCATTAATAATGATGATAGTTTTATATATATTACATACATATTATATACAGATAGAGAGAGCATAAGAGAGAAGTGTGACAAAATTGTGAATGTTTTGAAAATATTACATAAACTTCTGGTAAATAGTTTCTAACTGCATGAGATTTTTGGCACCAATATAATCAGAGTTGATTTAAACTTAAAGAAAATCACAGATCCAAAATGGCATCTGAGGTTTTACAGTCAACACTTGGTTAGAAAATTTTAAATGCCAGACAATACAAATCAATAGGCTTATTCAGGCATCACAAAGGGTGATCACAAAAGTTGTCTAAATTGTCTGCTCCTCATACACTAACTATGAACTACTGAGAAGTCAAATATATGGTGCTCTCAGATATTTATAGTTGTCTGCATAGACAGGAGGTTATCATAGTGTTTATTTGTATCCAAATTGTATATTGTACTGTACTTTATGTAGTTATGTATCTTCTCATTAAATATTCAAGATATTTGCTGGAAGTGTGGGAAAGGACCTCTATTCTTGAAAGTAGTGGATTGGAAAGGAATGATATATGTACTTACATGCATTATTTACATGTTTGAGATTATCTTAAAATCAACCACAAAGTTGGCTTGGACACTCAAAGTAGATTATTTACTGAGTTTGGGATAAAAAGCCCCTATCAGGTTCTGGGTCATTTTGAAGTAGTCTCAATAATATAGTGAATCATATTTGCATCATAGCTATATCCTATTAATGGTATTATCAGGATACCAGTCTCTCACATTTCCAATAATACAGGAAAAAATGAAATATAATTTCATAAGATTGCAAATACTGCTTAACCACTCTATATACTGAAGCATTTTCCCATTTATTAAAAACAATGTATGCTGAACTACACTGCATACATATTATAAAAATTCTTTTTATTTAAAAAAGAAGTATATCTATTTCAAGCTACAAGAGGTATATTTGTCATCTTTAAATTGTAAATTCCTTTTTACAACTATATTTTTCTACTCTAAGTTTATATAACTGATTAATAAAAGCATTATTCATTGATTTGAAAAACTGAGAAATCAAACATAAATTATTTAAGTTCTCATCCTATTAATCCTGGAAGCATTTATATTGCTGATATATATAATACATATATATATAAAATACTGATAAAATACTGATCTAAAATACTGATAAAACAACTATGGTTTTATGAAATAAAGACAATGATTGGGCTCATCTGGAAGTGCAGGGGTTAGATCTCAGCACTATCAAGCTGGCTCCAGGCACTTGACATAAGTTTGCTCCCTGGCCAGGAAGCTGGCCCACATAGAGCAGCAGACCTCTCCTGTCTCATCTGATTCTTCCCTAAGCAGTGTACTTCAAGTGGGTCTGCCTGTTCTGCCTCCCTACTCTGTCTCTCACTGCACTTCTGGCCTACACCCCAGTTCTTGTGTACATAAATTTTTAAAAAAAGTCTCTAAAAAAAAAAAGAGACAATGATTAATACTTCTTTAAAATCTCAAGTTCAATCTTGGACAATCACATCAAGTTAGACATTCCCAAGGCTTATGAAAACAAAGGGGAAAGAACTCTTCCAAACATTCTAAAACTAAATGTGTTCCCTGGTATATGATCAATGATCATATAAACAATGATCAAAGAAAAAAAACAGTAATTATTGATCATCTACTCCAAGCTAACATTTTGTGTAACACAGTGATTGAGAGCACAGAATCAATGGTCAGATTGTCAGTGTTCACCATTTATTAGCTCTGTAGTCTGGGAAACTTTACTCTTCCTCAGCTTCCTCACTTTACCAATGTTGTGAGTTTTAACTGTGCTAGAATACTGCATCACATACTGCAACTTTTCTATTAATATTATTACTATTTCTACTGTTTTATAAATATTATCACATTCATTTCAACAATGAGGATAAGATGGTTCAGGAAGTTACACTGACCTTTTGAAGATTACACCACTTGTGCCCTGTGGGTGTCAAGAATCATATTCAGATCTGATAGTTCTACAGCATGAATTCCCATTATTTCTTGCTGAAAATGAAAGATGGGGAGCTTTTCTTCAGGTTTCCCTGACTCAATTTGTAGATGTAATATCAAGACAAAATAAAATTTTTATTCAAGTAAAACTGCCAAATTACTTGAGAATTCCATATACAACATGTTAATTCATACATGTAAATACAATGATGTTCACAGTTCTGTTTTAAGCTATAGATGAGAGAAATAGAAGTGCAAGGAAATCATTAAAATGTGGTCCTTATTTAAATTTCCAAAGTGAACTTTCTTTCTCCTCCCTTTCCCTCCCTAACCCTCCCCTCCCCTCCACAAGATATTACTATATTGGACTCTCTGTAATTTATAACTTCCTTTAGCACTATCATTTCATTTTGTGTAGCTGCTCCTTGACCTTATTTAGTATGTTTGAAGTTAAAAATCTTTATTGAGATGTGTTTATTTGGGTCATGCTTAAATGTCAAATTAATTTTGGCAAATAAGATGTGTCAGGCAATAAACTAGGATATTATTCAATGTTCTTAGTCTTTTGTGGTTATTCTTTAAACAGAGGGTTATTAAAGCTTTAGTCACTGGCTCTAAAGCAGAAGCATGGGGTCCAAATTGTATAAATCTTACTGACAAAATGTGCAAGCGCTTTATCTCTGTTAAAACATGGGTTATAAAACAAATTTAGTTTGACCATAATTAAATCTTGTCTCTATGAGGTAATGAAGATTTTGTTACATTGAAACATTCCCCTTCAAGGAAGATTACAATGGCTTTAGCACTATGTGATTGATTCTCGTTACTTGTCTTGGCATTGTCTGGGAAATATCAAAGGAAAAATAAAGTAAGATTTTTTACATCATTTTCAAAATCTGTCACAGCCCAACCAATTATTATCCCTTTCCTCTTACAACCAGTTATTATCCCTTTCCCATTATATTCTAATTTGAAGCTAAACACAGGCTTCATGTTAGAATCGAAAAATTTATTAGTAGTATAGTTCAATTTTCAGCTCCTACTGCCAATATCTAGACTAAGAATAACATTAAAATTCAAAAGTCTCTACTCATCAGTTTAAGGGAACTGAAAGGAAAAAAAAATGAAAATACTATGCAATTCTCTGAATCTTGCCATTTATTTCCCAATGTGTATACTAATCATTAGAAAGTAAAAGAGGACATAATTTAATGGATTTTTTCCCAGTTATATAGAAAGTCAGGATACATTGGTACATGGAGATAGGCTTCAAGTTTTGTGCTCTGATTAATGGAAACCTTTCTTATTTTTAGATGATGAAATAGACAGTTTGCTTAGGGGAATTTGGTTGACAGATTTGATTTAGCATATTGGGAGAAAATTAAACCATATTTGCCTTGTATTTAAATGTCAATCATTGAAAAATCAATCCCTGTAAATAAATAGTTTCTTGTTATCTCATCTATCTTCCTGTCTGCTTTAAAAGGAGACTGTCAGAAAACCATTTTAGAAGAATAATTTTGGTACAGGTCTATGTTTCATAGGACCAAAACGGTCTGTAAAAAAAAATAATAATAATTTTCAGTTGATATTTTAAGTTTTAAGCTTTGAATAGTTGGTAAAATAAAATTTCCACTCAAACAAGATGTTTGGGAGTTCTAGGTGACATGAAGTCATTGATACATATATAAACCAATCTAAGAATATTTATGCAGAATTATTCAAAGGCAATGCCAACATTTGATTCATTTCTTAATGTTTATTGGAAAGAAAGGAAATAAAGGCTAATTTAAAAATCTTAAAACACCTTTCTCTTAAAAATCATGTCCAGATTTCCTTTAGAGCAGAAATACATTACATCAATGTGTATCAACACTTTTTTTAGTCTTGTGTGAATCCAGATAGTTCATGTAAATAATAATTTAGTTTATATTCCTTAATGGTACATTAAATCTTACAAAATGTCACTCTGTCCAAGGGATTTAACCAGCTTTACAAATAAACTATCAACCCATCCTTGGCCACTGTCCTCTAATGGGAAAACAGTATCTTTGGCTGTGGGCTCCTATGAGCTGGCTATGAGTTGACCACTCCTGGGCAACTGTGACCTATTTGCTCTCTGTAACTCATAGCAGAACATTCCTTAACTACCTAGGAACAAAAGCCCACATGATGAGGCAGGCCCAGGGATGCCTAAGCTGCTGTTGACCTGATTAGGTGGCTAACTCCATGGTGGTCTTAGATAATTCTGCCAGTGATAACATCGGCATATATACTTTGCTGACAGCAATGTCCCCTTCTCTGTTCCTTGAAAAGCTTTGTACCATCTTGTACCCTGGACCTTATTCCTCATACCATTGACGCATGATCAAATTTTACTAGTGTCTATGCTTTCAATAAATGACACTAAAACTGTTCAAGTAGCAGAGTCTTGCCTTGAAAACCTTCCACATGACTGCTGTGTCCTTCATCCCATCCCACCGCAAAATGGTAACAAAGATCCTGTCATCACTACATAGATGATGTGCTCAAGTCACTAGTGGAGATACAGACAAGCTTGTAGACAATTACCGTATAGTGCTAACATGAAGTATTTCACACATATTTAAATATAGAGAAAATAATGCAACAGCCATAAATTATTTAACAAATATTAACATTTTCCATATTTATTTAGGAACAGGCTAAAGATACATAACGATGCAACTGTTTGCAGTATTTACATCACCTGGAATTGAACACTTACTGACAGATAGTTCCTGTGTTGGGCATAGGGATTTAGTAGAGAAAAATCTGACTTTTGGAGATGAAGTAATGTTTCACTACTCCCCCCAAGAAATTAATACACTCTATTTACTTTATTTAGGACACTGTTCTCCAACTAACCTGTAGCTCTTACATTAAATTTTGATTCATTTGGGAAGATTTTCCTGACCCCGGATTGATGAATCGTCTCCATTATCTAAAAACTACATTTCTTTAGAACTTCAAATATAGTAATAATGATTTAGGTGATGACTTGTGTGACGATCTAATCCATGTAATTTCTCTTATATAACAGCACCCCCCCCAAAAAAAAAATCAGGACTTTCTCCTTTTTGTTCTCTGCTGGTAGCAGGTGGTTGTTAGCAAGTGCTAGATTGTATGTGATGAAGCAGTCACAAATAGCTGCCATATTGTCCTTGATTCTAAAATATAGTTAGCCCTCACTTCTTCCTGACTCCTTTGATAGAAGTTCTACAATAGCGATTCCATTTTATCTGTGACCAAATAAATAGGGTGATCTTTTGAGAACAGCTTAAATTGGACATATTCCTTGAGTGTTCAGCAAAGATAGTGTATGAAATAGTTTCTTCTATGAATGTCATATAAAAAATTTATAAAAAAAAACTCTGGGTAAATGTCTTCCTTAGAGGTAGAAGAGAAGGTAGATGCCTGTGAATAACTACAGGACAAACATTCATTTCAAATTACTTAGGGAGAAATCTGTCAGATAAAATGAATACATTCTGAATTCTCCTGTTAACATGCTATTCATTTCAACTACAGAGGTGTATTTCTTGCATTTGTCTACTGCTATATATAGGTTTGGATTCTGTGTGTTTATACTAATCATTCAGGCCATCATTTACCTGAGGGACAAAGGGAAGAACTGAATACATTTACTTAAGGGCAATTAATTCCTGGTAAAGGAAATGAACATCTGCTTGTTTTCAAAGATTCTTGTAGAATTTTACAAGTGGGAAAGCCTGGCCTACACAACTCAAGAGCTAAATTACCTGACTTTCATTACCAAAAATGATGGGAAGGATTGAAGTTTGACCTGTTACTATGTCTTTGGTAGAAAGATCTTAGTGGCTTGGTAGGAGCTCCTTAGTAGATCGTTAGGTTTCTTTATTCAACTTAAAGAAGAAAAAGAAACTTGGTCGATGATTATAAAAGGTTTTGTGCTGTGTCTATCAACTCTACTTTTCTTTCTTTTATTCCCTTGTGACCTACTCTTTTGCCACTGTTTTCTCTCTAAATTTTCTCTTTCATCTCAGTTTTCACCTCTTCCTACTAACAGTACAGTTCCACCCACTCAAATCTTCTGGAGGCTGAAAAAGTAACTAGCTACAATAGTTTAAAATTATTTCTAAAATTGAGTAAATAAGTTTTCAGAATTGCAATTTTTTGTGTGTGTGTGTGAATTCTACAATTACCCAAGGGCAAGAATTTTGGAGAGTGGCTCTCCTAATATTTACTGAATTGTCAGAGACAAGTTTATCAGTTTCTGGATTTGAATTGTAATTAGCATGCATGAGATATAATTGGAAACCATATATTTCTACATAAGTGATCTTGATGAAAGAATACTCTTTTATATCACACACAAACATATACACATTACAAAATGGAGATCAGCCTTGAATAAATTACTGTATTATTTTTATACTTGCATTACCTCTTAGGCTCAAACATATTCTGGGATGGATATATTATGTGAGGTCCAAAGGCTTATCAGAGATGGCTGTTTTATCAAAGGATCTTCAGTATACCTCACCAATTTCAGTCATTATGTATGAGTCAATAAGAAAGAAAATTAGATAATTTGGCTCCAAATGAGGCCAGGTAGACAAAATATTACCAAATCTATTTAATACAGCTGAAGCCTTGATTAAAATAAGGTGATTATCCCCACTTTCTATCTGAATAGCATTCATATTAGTGACAACTAAAATGTTGTTTTTTTGTTCTTTTTAACATGCAAGTCAGGATTGATAGCAAAAAGCACAGTAAAATTGCTGAGCTCATTAACAACCTTTAGAATGATGGTTATTAATTAATTAATGGTACCCCAAAGTATGTAGTCTAGAGAGTGTTGCTTAAATGTCAGAATTTTAGAAAGTACCAGAAAGGTTGCGGGGGTAAGTAATGGAATTTATTAGGTTTAACCCAGGGACCAATATTCAAGAGCTATAATAACAGTATATCAATATTTTCACATCTGAGACTATCTCAGATTTATTATCCAAAAATGCATATAGAAACCTTAAATTTTACTCAGTATCAAGACTTACTTAAACCTTTCAGGTTACAGCTAAATGTGAGGCCTTTCTGCTATTGCTTATACTGTTTGTTTTCACTTCAGACTGTATCTGGACCAGATTTAACATATATCCTTTAAAGTAGAATATGAAAATCATTAAATATACACAATGAGATATCTTCATTAAATCACAAAATCTCTTTAATTTTTACACTGATAAATACATGCTCATCTAATATTTTCTAGATGACCATACACAATATATTCATAAATTCTAGTTTTGTTTACCACCAACAACCTTATATACACTAGATACATCTTGTTAAAGCATTTTACAGAGAAGGAGTCTTCAGGCAGTAACCCATGCATGTATTTACCAAAGTGTCTGTTTATGGTATGAACATGGGTAAATTTGATTGGGTCTTCTTTTTTTCCTTCCTAGAACTTCCCCTAGTAAAGGCAGTCAAACACATAATTTGCCACCATTAAGATCTGAACAGAAAGAGTTCAAACAGTTTTTATTTTTAGAACTCATGGGAACATGAAATTACTTTTTAAAATTATTTGGATCTTAAGCATTGAAAATAATTTAGAAAGATGCTAGTCAGGAAGCAATGGGGTATTTTTCTTATGTTCCAAATGCTGATTGAAATGAATCTGACCTAAGACACTAATTGTGAAAAAACTCAGTAAGAGAATCATTCAATAAATACTAAAGTTATAGATTCCAAAGTATTTGCTAGTCCATGATATATAGAATTAAGTGGAAAGTCAATGTTTACTTCTAATTTCTGGACTGAGAAACACAGATTCTGGTTTATAGGATAGGGATTTAAGGGGGAAAGGAAATAAAAATTTATATTTATTTTCAATAAGACTGATTTTACTCCTTATTAAAGCTTTCATATAGTATACAAATTGATGTAATGTATATGCACTCCATTTATCACCAAATGAAATTAACTATATTGTTAAAATTAAAGCACAAAGACTATGTAGGTCAAGCCAACAAAACAGTTTGGATAATGGAAACAAAAGATATTTATAAGCTGACTTCATCATAATTTAATCTAAATATTTATAAACTATCATGAAAAAAGAAAAAGAAAAAAATTGGAAATCAGCACTAGCGACACTGTCATTTTTTACATTTTATAAACTCAAAAGAAATTTAATTTTGCTTTTGAAGTTATATTATTCAAAAAATGACAATTAAAATAAGCTACTTAATTTTTTGTTAAAAAAACACTATATATAAACCTCATTTTCTGCTGTGAAATTAACTGCTTTGTGTATCCATCACACTATAGAAAAATTAATTTGTTTTAATTTCCCTAAATTACTTAGACTATTTTTTTTAATACCTACAAGTATTCATTCTTAAACTAGTTTATGGAAAGCTCTCTGGAGTGTAATTAAGGAAGAGTAACATATGATGTATTTTCTAGGGAAAATTAATGCAAGTAATTAACTTTCAGGCAGAATGAAATAGGTATTTTCAACTTTGTTCATGCAGATACACATCCTATATAGGTTTAAGTAAAACATATACTTATTTTTTCTTTTAATATTTTAGCTTTATCTTACAAATTGCATTTTATGATTTAATGAATTTATGTCATGCCATCTGATTTTTACATCATAATATTATAATTGTCCCTCATGTTATAATTGTCTTTCTGTTACCATTGTCCTTTACCTAAGTAAAAACTGAGTCCTATTTATTTATTTAAACTTCTGTCTTTTTTGAATTGATATTTTTTTTTTTCCCTTTAGAAGTCATTTCCTATGTCAGGTGGGTCACCAAAATACAGACATTGAGACCAAGTTAGAAATGCAGAGGATTTTGGAGAGTGATTCCTATGAAGGATAAGTGAAAGAAAGCAGGATTGAACAAAGAACACCTATTAATATGATGAAAATTTGAGATTTTTGAAAGGAAAGACAACATAAATCAAGAATTGGCACAGAGAGCCTACATGATGATGTCATTGTGACAATGTCTTGGTCAATTCATGTGGTGCTCCAGAGCAAATAATGCCTGTTAGGGAGAAGCCCTGTGTAGGACAGATATGGATTATCGTTTCTCAGGCATTGACTCAGGGCTGCCAGGCACGACCACAGCATTGATGGAAAATGGAGGAGGTTTCTGAAGGTACTTTTAACTGGAGACATTCAACTAACTGTACTCTGGTAGCAGTCCAGATTTTTTTTTTTTTCTTAAAGAAACATAAAAATAACGGATGACCTTAAAAACATCTACAGCCCACCATCTATGCTGCTTATATCTACCTGTCTATAAATGTTCAGGGATATGCACTACCACAATCTTCTGGGTCTTTCTTCCTGAGGAGATAGTTAAAAGAAAGAGTTTAGTGGGCTGAACTGTAACTTTCTCAATGAAGTGGGCTTTTGGACCATATTTGAAGCTCATTAACTTCCTCTCCCACATTCAATTCTTAATTCCCCTTTTATTTTTTTCAGGCTTTAATAGATTACCTATGTTGAATGCAAGTTCTCATTCTGAATTGGTCTCGGAACATTTTAGCCATAAGTTGCGCAGTTCAGATTATTATATCTACCATTCAAAGTCCCAACTGGACAGCTGATAGGCAAGAGGTACCCAGCTGGATGACCTGTGTTTTACAATCTTTTCTGACCCTACTGTGGAATAGCATCTGGGTCCGTTACTCTAGCAAATATGGTGACTCCTGATATGCTGGGTTATTGACCAACAGATCATAAAATATCCAAGCAGAAGTTATAGATTTCTAGTTTAAGTAATTTGGAAAGAGCGTATTCCTTTTGGGACCAGGACCTCTAATCCTGCAAACCCCAGAAGTGATAGAAATAGGGATGAAAGCACTATAACCCTCAGTGAAACCACTCTTCTACCCCTTGGTATATTGACTCTGGTGTTCTTCCTATTGTGGATTATGTATTATGTATGATTATAGTATTATGCAGAGATTTCTGAATTAATTTATATATGTGGGATAGAATTCTGTTTTCAAGAAATATTCCCTCTGACCTGCTGTTTCAACTTGTTTTAGAAGCCTTTAGAACATTCTGAAGTTGACTTCTAAATTGTGTACTATGTGATATTACTAATATTACTAATGAATCATATAACTATACTCATACTCATTCCTTTTTTTGCTGTGGAGACAACTTCCTAGTTAAATACTATGTTATTTGGTATTCTATACACATGTATTAGCTATTCTGTAAGTCGCTGTTTAATTATGTTGATTGAGGTCCATCTCTGCACTAAACATCTTTTACTATGAGATGGAATGCCTTGTCTTCCCAAGGTGGAGAAGGCACAGTGTAATTTTTTGTCATCAAGAGCTAGTTAGTTTCCTCAAGAAACAAAACCATCTTGGAGATTCAGGATTTGTTTCTATTGCTAGTAGAATTGTCATTCAGAGGCAAGAATAGCTAACTGAACTTGAATCCCATGCTATTTGACCTATGTATAGCGTCTATCTGTATTCTTAATTTTCCTTCCATTTGTTCTCCTTTCCTCTAGGAACTGATTAAAGTATAATATCAATATCTCCTTGAGTCCAGAAAAAATGAATGTAAGCAACTTTAGATAACAATCTATTAACAGTTTATGATCAAAGAAAAGGAATCACTCTTGCTGCATTTTGCATATTAAAAAAATCAAGAATGACTACTATCTACTGAGATTGCTTATCCATCATCAATATGGGACTGTAGGAATAGATATTTTTACAGTCTGAATTGTCTGAAATTTATTTCATCCTGTCAGAAAAATTATCTGAAACTTGAGAAAAGGTAGAGACATTACTGGATGGTTGTTTCAGTGCAATTCTGGACTTGCAACTTTGATAGAATTTATATTGACTGAACTATTTTATAATTGTATAAGGAAAGATATTAACTTGCAGATTTTTGTCTGGTAGAAAGGCAAATAGTTTCATTCTGGTGGAACGAAAACTCAGAGGTTATGGTTTATAAGCCTGTTGGATAACAATTTGATTCCTATATAAGCCACAACTTTTAAACTAATATTTCTGAGTTACATTTTATATATACATATTTAGAATCTGAAGTGCTCTTTGAAATATTCATAATATCTTATTGTTTTTTCTTAATTTTTTTCTTGAATAAAATCTTTGATATGTGTACATTCAATATTTGTATGAAGTTCTTTTCTTTTTTGCAAATTAGACTTTAATAACCCTTGATCCTTTTTTAATGATCAAGGCTCTAGTTTCTTCTTCCCTTCCTCACAGACCTTCTCAGTTTATTCAATACTGAAAATACAACATTAAATTGAAGCCTTTTTAATGGGAATCTAAAATTGCAGTTCATTATGATTTACAAGCACATAGTAGAAAACAATGAAACCAATACCTTCTAAAAGGGACTGTTGCTATGGAGATCTAATCACAAAAAACTACATGGAGGATGATTAGATGCTTATTAGAATGATTATTATTATTTTCATTTGTCACTTACTATTTTCAATATTATTATACATTCAGACAGGAGGATGTTAAGACCCATTAACTTGCCAATCTGAAGACTTGGCAACATGGTCTAGCATGCTGTTTGCTATGCAAGAGCTAGACTAGAAGAAAGGAAAGAAGCAAATTTGCTTCAATACTAGCTGAAAAAACAGTCAGTACTAAAGAATGAATTATCTCCTTTTTAAGGAATTTGTGATCCACTGCTTTTTCCTCGGAGCAGTATAGATTTGGATAACAACGTAACGTGCATATAGAAGAAAAATGTCTGAAAGGCTGCTGATAAGGCAGTATGGTATTCATGGTAGTGATTCTTAAAATTGAGTGGCATAGGTTCATAATGAGTAATGATTTAAAAAAAAAACAGCATTCCAGCATCTAGCTTCATAAAAATACCCAAAATCTTAGATATAATGTAGAAATATCTATTTTGGAACATTATCCATTGATTTTTCAGTTGGAAGTAAATACCTAATACTTCTATGCTAAAGTAGTTTAGATAACACTGGTTTGTCACTTAATCTCAGTTCTACTTTCATGTGACCTTGAGTAAATCATCTAGATTTTTTGTGTGGATAAAATTAATAATATAGTTAATTTGAATTATATTAAATCTATTGATCTATCTTTTCTCTATCTACTTATAAATGACCTGTATTTCAAGTCCCTTTTTGATTAGTATAATCATGACTTTTCCTAATCATGAATACTCTCTAAAAAGTATTCAAAATACTTTTTAAATTTTAAAAATTTATTTAATAATAAGTAAAGTATGTTTATTTAAAAAAACTTTGATATATTCAATAGATTTGAAGGTGACAAGTGAAAACATTCATATGTTTCCCAATATGTTAAATACCTATCTCAAGACCCACTATTTCATGAACACTGCTTCATTATTCAACAAAGTCTTCTATTACCACTGCTTTGAAACCTTGAGTTATGTAAATGTGTCACTGTTACAGGGC
Organism: Galemys pyrenaicus; assembly: GCA_019455555.1. NCBI lineage: Eukaryota > Metazoa > Chordata > Mammalia > Eulipotyphla > Talpidae > Galemys > Galemys pyrenaicus. The sequence continues at coordinate 9,530,869 of JAGFMF010011862.1, forward strand.
AGGGAGAGGAGCACCCAGAACCCCCAAGCCTGCCCTCTCTGAATGGGTTTTGCTATTCGCTGCATTAAGACAAATATATAAAACCTTTAATGGAAAGAAACTTTAATATAACTAGGGTACAATAAAGAAAGAACAAAGAATATAGTTACTGAGTTAAGCATCCAAAGTTACCCATCTCCTTGAGGGTAAAAGTCCAGCCAAATAGGATTGGCCTAAAGCAAGGCCTAAAAGCCTGCCACACGTCTAAAGGATTTTTCAGTAGATACCTATAGAAAAGGGTCAGAAAGAGTTAGATAAATCTAGGAGGAAAAGAGCAAAATTAAAATCAAGATGACAGTTGCCATTGTTAACCTCCCCATGGGTCTCTCACCCACATCTGTTCCAACCAGTCCAAGACCAAAAAGCAAGCACAGTTTCTTCACATCTCCCTCTGCTCCACGTGCCTCCTCCAGGTCTCCTTGCTGTTTTCCATTTTCCTTTCTTCTCCTTTCTTCTCCTTTGCAGAAATCTTCTTATCCTCCTCAGCTCCACCCACTTAGGGTGGAACCAGGATTTTGGAACTCCCCCTTTTCCTGGGATGACCCTGTTACATCACGTTATTAAACGTGTCATCTATCCATCAATATATTCTATAATGCATGAGATATATCATTATAAAATATATGATGAATATTATATGATAATATCTGAGTAGAAGTGGCAAGATCAATTATTTTACTTTTTGTAATTTCTGATGTCTACATATTAACTATTGTCTTTAAAGCATTTTGAGAGTATCAAATAATTTGATAATCTCAAGCCTGTGTATTTTTTGCTTTACCATATTTTTCATTTTATGATTCTTTTTCAGCAGGGCAAGAAAATCTTTCCTCTTTCAAGCACCTTGCCCTCTTGAGAAATAGCTCTCTTGCTGGCTATCTTTTTCTCGCTATTTTCTTCTCCATTCTTTAGAGGGGACAATGCCAATGAATCCTTGTATGACCCTCTTGTTTTTTTTTATTTTGTAATTATTTTTTTTTCCATCTAAAAATTAAAGACTGCTAATTTTATTTGTTTTTGCAATGAGGAAGATGGAGTAGTTGATCAGTTTTTCATTGCCAGCTTTTATTTGAATTTGTCTCTACTCTTGACCTAGTCCTATTTTTGTATTTACTACTTTGTTTTACACTGCAAAAAAGACAAGTCTAATCTCTTACCGTATTTCTCAGACACATTTAAATAACTCAGGATTAAGTTAAATGTATAAGTGAGCAAAAAGAAATTCTAGTGCTGCAGGAAATACACACACACACACACAGGGGGAATATATTGGGGAAATATATGTGTTTGTATACATTTATATACATTTCAGTGAGAAAATACATGTATAGAATTAGACTGAAAAATGAAAACAACACAAACTCCAGTTCTTCCAGATCATTTAATTAAGTAAAATTGGAAATAGAGATAAGAATAATGTATTAAGTATTTTAAAGTGCAATTGGATTCAAGAACAATGTTGCTTAGAATCATGGATACATTCAAAAATTTCACTGGTGCTACCTATTGTACCAAATGAAAATTTTACTTAATTTATTTCCTACTTATTATTTTAGTACATTTTTCTGGTGCTAACAACTTATGACCTCTTTCAGAAATTTTCAAATAAATGTATCATTGACTATAATCATTCTATTAATTTAAGTCTGTGGGACTTTTAAAGTAAAAGCTTGTTAAAGTTTGTTAAAGTAAAAGTTAGTTAAAGTAAATCTAACTAATTTCACCCATTTTGTCATCATCCACATTCAACTTATTATAACATAATAACACCATTAGAAACTGTATTACCATTCAAAAAAGGTCGGAAAATGGCAAACTAAACTATGACTGAATCTACTGTGGAGCCTACTGCCATTTCTTTTTTTTTTTTTCATTTTTTTATTAAAATATTTTAAAATTTACATATACTTGCCATTAATTGTAATCCCCATGTATTCCCCATCACCATCTCAC
>JAGFMF010011862.1:9533121-9626019 GCA_019455555.1 Galemys pyrenaicus
GAGTGCTGCTATAAACATAGGGGTGCAGGTATTCTTTTGAATCAGTGTATTTGTGTCTTTTGGGTATATTCCTAGGAGTGGGATTGTTGGATCATATGGGAGTTCCATTTTTACTAGTTTGAGGAATGGAGACACAAAAGACCACGAATAGCCAAAGCTCTCCTAACTGACAAAAAGGGAAGTGGAGGGATCACACTTCCTGACTTCAAACTTTATTACAAAGCCACAATCATAAAAACGGCATGGTACTGGAACAAAAACAGACACATTTCTGGGCAGTAAAAGACCTGTGGATTGAGATGCAGATTAGTTACTAGCTTCCCAGGTAACCTGAGACAAATCACACTTTCCTTGTTTACCTAAGTTTTGTTATCTAAGTGAAATAGTAAATGTGCAATGTTCTACATTGCCCTCTATCTTGAAAATAATGATGTTATGTTCATTAACTTTAACAAAAAATATTGAATTTATGCTAAAGGGAAACATTTTGCTACATGATAAAGTTAATACAAAATATTTTAGCCAACCAATCACAAACCGCTAATAATATAATGAAAATCTTCCTAAAGTAACTAAATAAACCTCATGCAAGTAGGCACACAGGCTGTGATGCTAGCTATGATATAAGCCAGGTGCTCTGGAGATACCTTATGGTCTGGTGGTAGGGTGTAGTGTGTGAGAAGCAATACTATTAATGAATAAACTGAGCTGTGCATTAGTACATAATTGATTTGGCCCTTGTAAGGTCAGAGGTGGATAGAATAAGGCAAGGATAAGACAGAATAAGACAGAAATAACAGAGGGAAAAGTTTATTATGTTCCTAGGGGAAATTCACAGATCCCAAACAGAGGGTCTGGGAAAGATGTACCAGTGAACAGGCTAGAGGTCTTTTATATGCCCCCTCTCTGCCAGGCCTGAGTGGAAAATACCGGCCAGTCACATGTTGCCCTGTGGTCAGGGGGCCCGCAATGGAAAAGTTCCAGAGAGTCATATGCCCCCTCTGTTAGGGGGTCTGGGTTACTATTTCACCTGAGAAGTGGCTACCAGGTGTGCTTATCTTCTCCTTTCCTGCAGGCTGTCTTTGATATGCCCCTTCCTGGGAACCTCCACCCAGGGGGGACTTTTCAGCCCTATGATACATCTGCATATCTGATGTTTTCATTTCTTCAAATTAAAAAATTATGCCTCATTTCCAATAAGAAAATAAATTTAAAGTAATATTATATTCTGAGTTTAGGTGTTATAAGACAGACATACAAACAAAACTCAGTCAAAGACTTTGGAAGCTATACAGTGGCTCTGCAATATCTGGAGGTAAATCTGTTTCCCTAAAAATGTCACATATGGGGCCTTCCTGGTGGCAAGGGTTGTTAAACACTGTACTATGAAGCTATCCGCTATCAGTTGATCTGCCTATTCTGCTCCCCACTCTGTCTCTGATGGATCCCTTCACTCCCCACACCCCTGCACTGTATCCCAGTTCTTGTATGCATAAATAAATAAATCTTAAAAAAAAAGTCACAGTTGTCAGTATTCTGTGTTGGAAGTCAACCTGTTCAGATGGGAAAATGAAGGGTTGTCCCATGTATCAACAATATGTGGTCTCCAGCCAATATAGTGATTTCTGAAAGGCCTATGGAATTTTGTGTTTAATCAAGCAGCTGGCAACAACTTATTTGTGCCTGCACAATAAACACAATAAACATGGAATAATGGCAAACAAGTATTTTGCATATTTCTGCCAAAATCTAAGTTTTAACTTTAAAAACCTGGCACCAGTTTCTCTTCTCTGCTGCAGGACTTACTATTCTACATATTATCTTCTCTCATTGTCCCTAGACAGTATAATGCAGTTGAATAAATTCCCCCTGGCCAAGGATAGGCAAGCAAGTGTAACAACAAAAAACTGAGCAGGGCCCCTAGTGTTAAGCAAAAGCCATTGTTACTTTTCATTTCCTTAGTGCATTAAGAAAAATTAAGCGTTTTTTACCTCAAGGAGTTGGAAACATTACAAGACCCATTTAAATAGAGCATTAACTCTTAATCCCTAAGTGAAAATAAAATGCACAATTTGTTTAATTGTAGATATGCTATTAAACAATATGAGACACATTTAGGCACTGGAGGAAATGAGATGGGGGAAGGTATATTCCTTTCTTCCTTTATTTGACTTCAATGTTATCATTTAAGCAAAACTGCTGAGAATAACAAGTCATTTTAAAGTAATTTAAACATACCTCAAACTGAAAATTTAATATTTCCCTAAGGCCTCGATGATCCATTTCAAATTTTCTGAGTCTATTAAAGAGAACCAAAGCACCAAGTATAATACTATATTCCTTGAAGAGGATATACTCATAATACAGAACCTGAAAAGGTATCTAAGAAGGAAGATAATCCCTAACATTAACCTAGGACACTTGTTCATGGTTCACAAATATTTAGTAGTAAAATTCCAGACCACAGTTTTTGTGACAAAGAACTAATAATAATAGTGATCAGTTATAAAAATGACACAGTGATAAAAGGACATGTCTATCCTCCTGCTCCACAAGACCCTCTAGATTTAAGACCCTAGTTTTCTGACATCCCAAGGGAAAAAGAACATCCCTAAGAGGAGATCACTGAAAATGCTGACCACTAGTTGATAGCGAAGAAAGCTGGTGCCAACATGAATCTCCCCAAGTTTTTTCAAATGTCTGCATTGCAAGGATAGACATGCTAATTCCTGTCCAATTCCCCCCTTCTACTCCCTTCTAACTCTGGATAAATACCCCTGGCCCTCTGCCAAAGAGCAGGAGAGTGGTCTTTCAAATCAAATCTTCTGCCCTCCTCAATTTGTGGACAAATTAAACTACTTTACTTCTCCTCAATCTGTTTCCTTTTATTGGCTAAGGGAAACCAAGATGATGTTTGGCAACATTTTCATTACTATCCAAAATTAGAATGGTCCTATGTGGCATGATTTGGCAAGTTATTTTGGGATCCAGGGGCACTAAAAATTTTCATATAAATTAATGGTAATAGAGTTCCTAAACCTGAAAGTAATCTACAAAATCATATCAAATAGTGATGTCCCACTTTAGGAGAGTGGGGGAAATTTGTAATCTTGAAGGATACTGATGCCAGTGTTTTCTTAAGAGTGAACACATTTAGCAATGAATAATCTATTTCCTTAAACATTTCAAGTCCTGGTGCCTAACCCTGACCTACCCTATCTTAATAGGAAAGAATAAAGCCTATGTATATTCTTTTTCAAACATCTTGGTCATGGGATTTAAGTATGGGAAAGTTTGAAAACTGTATGAGTTAAATTTTGTGATTTTGTAATGAAAGAGATACTCAAGCCACTTACCAAGTAAACATAACTAGAAATCAGCAAAAACAGAATTAAAGCATGTTTTGGAGTTAGGCCATGTTTCCTTTGCTATATCATTCAGTCTCAGATGTGACCAAGAGTATCAGGTGACTTGGAAACCCAGATATGCTCCTCGCTTATAGGAAGGTCCCTCCTGCAGGCACTCTCCCATTAATAGCTGTTAAGGTTAGACATTTTATTTTAAGTATTTTTTTTGGTCAAAGACATTTCTCTCCTGTTGAACCTCATCAAATGTATATATTTATCTACTTGTTTATTTTCCCAAATGAAGGTGAAAAGTATAGTTAAGTGATCTTGAGGGAGACAAACATGATTAATGCAATTTTTGAACCAGGTGTGGTTCAAAATGAATCATGAACCAACCAAGTGTGTCCTGTGCTTCTGTTCAGAATCAGAAACAAACATTTTCTGCTGTGAGTCCAGACATGCATTCAGCTTTCATCAAGGTCTTTGATAAGCATAGAATCATGGAAGTCAGAGGGTCCCTAACATTTCCTAGTTCTTTCTCCTTCAACAAGGATTCAGTAGCTGAAAACATTACAATGAGATATTTAAATAATATATTAAAATATATTAAGTATATACTATATACTAAAGTAAATTGCATATACTTTCTCAATATACTCTAGAGATTTTAGATATTTTAATGATGTTTTATTTAATGAGACATTCTCTTATTATTGCTCTTCCATGTACTCTCTAAAAAATTATATCAAATATAAGAAATAAAAATAGAGAAAAATGTTAGTAGACATAGCCACTCAAAAATGAAACATTTAATATATCATAAAGTACTTATCATGAAAAAAAATGTGGACACTGATTTTTATCAAGCACCTATTATGTAAGAGAGGCTAGGGATAGTGAACCTATTTAACCTCCAATTTTCAATGGCATGTTAGAAGCAGCCCTCCAAAAACATATAAATTAACTTAAAGAAACTAAAGCTTGGGCACCTAACAATAAAAAAAGAAGCAACATTTGAAAGTGCATTTTTTTTCTTTCTTAAAAACCTTTATGCTTTCACTATATACGTGTTTTTATAACTGAAACACAATGAGCTAGCACAGAGTAAGTGGAAATATAAGAAAACCTTTGTCCCTCAGTTAAAGACTGGAATCTGTGCTCTCAGTTACTCTGAGAGTTCTTGTGTTATAGGGAAGTGCAAGCTGAGTTTTGTGATTACTTCAGGGAAGTGGTAAAAAGACCCCAGAGGCAGATGTCTGTGTTCTACTCCCAGCACTGTCATTTCTAATATGAAGCTGTAGGCACATTTCTTACTCTCTAAGCATCTATTTCCCTGTACTACAGCCTAGATTATTATGAGGCACAGTGGAGGTACTTTGTATAAAATAAAATGCTCAATAAAACAACATCTCAGCATGCTGTGGTTATAGTGTTATTAGTACAGTTATTATTACAGTGAGAATCAGACATCTGACCTTGGGCTCATTGCTCAACTTCTCTGAGCTTAAGTTGTAAAAAACAACATTTATTTTATGGTCATGTGACACTAAAAGGAAATTAAATTTGAGGACGAATGTAAGAAGTCAGGCAAAATACCTGGCTATGAACAGACACTAAAAATGCTTCTACTGGGCCTTGCTGGTGGCTCAAGGGGTTGAGTGCTGCACTGTGGGGCTTCTGCAGGCACTGGAGTTCCATCCCCATGCAGAGAGGAGCCTCACATGGCACAGCAGACCTCTCCTGTCTACCCCCCCACTCCTTCCACCCCCCGCTGTTTTCCTCAGCAGTGTATTTCAGTGGCTCTGCCTCTTCTGCTCCCCAATCTGTCTCTGGTGAATCCTCTCACCCCTTGCGTTTATGGCCTGTACCCCAGCTCTTGTATGCATAAATAAATGTTAAAAAATCTTAAAAAAATTAAAATGCTTCTATTTATACCTTGTTTTCAAGATGCCTATAACTCCTTTTCCTATCCCATTAGGGTTTTCATTAAAGTATTGGCTAATCTGAATATGTTGCTTTGTTGTGCTCAATACAAAAAAAAAAACTACTATAACTGCAATTCTAACCAGGGTTTTCTACCTACACCACTTATAGAAGATGATTTTTCTGGTAAGGATATAAAAGAGTTATATCTCATATCAGTCTCACAATGTCACAACAGATCATTACTGAAATATAGTTACATAACAAGAGAAGGATCCCACTTACCATTAAAATGTCATAGTCTAAAAACCATAGTCTCCAATCCATAGTATGTCACCTACTAGTAATGCCACTATTTATGAATTGTCCTTTTTAAAACACAAATACATCAGATTCCTGCTGAATAATTACCTAAATAAGCTACATTTTAAAAATTTTTAAAGGATAATTCCTATGCTCATTTACATTTAAGAAAAAATTAATTAGATCTAAACTTATTTGCACATCTGTGGGTTGTCTATCTTTCCCTTTCCTTTTTTTACCATCTTTTCAGATGATAAAAAGACATTGACTAATACAAAATATATTGAGTGAGAAAGGCAATCCTAGGATTCCTTGGTTGGAAATATATCTTAGAACATAATTATTTTATTTTTGTGTTTGATGCATGGTCTAGATTGTTAAGTTCAATTCTTTATGATCCTAGTGACATAAGATTCACAAAATGATGAAATTATAGAAATAGGGTGCCAGTTGTTGGTAGGTATTTATTAATGAGGAGGGCGATTTGGGAAGAAAGTACAAATGTCTATAAATGGGTTACATGAGGGTGCTTTGTGGTGATGAGTAAGTTCCACACTTTGATTATGTCAGTTGAATATACATGTTGCTCGAGTGTACTATGGTTTTTCAAGATGTTATTGAGGATACTGGGTAAAAAATACAAAGAGTCTCTCTGAATTATTTCTTATACCTGCATGTGGCTATATAATTGTTTCTACAATTAGAATTTATTTGAAATGTCATTTAAAAAACTAAAGCAACAACAAAACAAATTTAAAAAGACAATAAAGGTCACCATGCTGAGAGACAGATCATAGGAAAAAGGAATGAGCTTTACATTAATACCTTTGATAGCACTTTTCCCTTGTCTTTAATACAAGGAGTTCCTATATTTTATTAGCAATAAAACTGTGAACTTATTACATTTGTATTTGTTGACTCTACTTCCTTTTCTCTTTTTAGCTACCATTGTCCCCTTATTGCTCATCAAGACTATGTCTATCTTCTCACTTTCACTGCTTCTAGCTTCTTGCCTGTGATTTTTCCGTCTAATCATGTCATTGTTTCCCACGCCAAAGTTCGTTTATTAACTTCCTAATGTCTTTGGGAACACAGCTAAATAATAGGTTGATAGATAAGCCCTGAAGAGAAAAGAAACTCACATTAAATATCCTCACCATATGCCATGAAGAAATAAAATTTTATTGTTGACATTTCTACACTTAATGATTTCTATGGGAGAAAAAGAAACATAAGGAATGTAGATCAATAATTTCTATCTCCAAGGCAAAATATGCTCTGCTCTTAGTTTTGGTAGAACAAAGGCTTGATTTATAATCATTGAGATCATATTGTGAGTGGTGTGGATGTGGAGCTTTTTCTGTCTTATGCCTAGGTAATTTATAAAGCAAAAATTAACTTGAAACACCTTTGCAGTTGTTTGGTATATGCTACTTAGGGGACACCAAGAGGGTTGTCCCCAGGGAAAGGGGCAGTTCCAGGTTTCCTGCCCCACCCAAGAAAGGGTGGAGTTGAGGAGGGGGAAGACACAGGAGGAGAGGAGACTGAGAAGGAAGGAAGAAAGATGGAGAGCAAGGAAATCTGAAAGAGGCACATGGGGCAGGGAGATGTGAAGAAATTGTGCTTGCTTCTTAGTCGACTGGTTGAAGCAGATGTGGATGAGAAAGAGTGGAGAAGTTAACAATGGCAACTTTGATTTTGATTTCTCTCTCTTCCTTCTAGACATGCTAGGTCCCATCTGCCCCTTTTCCAAAGAAGGTGCCTTAGATTTGCGGCAGGCTTTCACGTCTCAGTGTCCCTAGGCTGGGCATTTATTCACCAGAGGATGGGTAACGTCAGGTGCTGTATTTAGAAACTTTATTCTTCCCCTTTTCTTTATTGCATACTAAGTGATTAAAGTTCCTTTCCTTTGAAGGTTTTATGTCGTAGAGTATGTTTTGTCTTGATGCGGTGGATGGTAGAACCTGTTTAAAGCAGGCAGGTTTGGAAGGTTCTAGGGTGCCCCTCTCCCTGCCCTTTAACAAAGTCATTACTAGGGGGAGAGATGCCATGACAATTTAAATGTCAATATATTAAAAGAATTTGTTATTAGATAGATGTTGTTACATGATGTTATTATATGATAGGGATTCAATGCTTATATATTTACTTTAAACATAAAAAATACTTATTAGTGTGAGATACGTTAAAATTTCCATCACAAACTTATTTTTTCCTATATATGCCTTTCTTCTTTTAATTTGGTGAAGTATAAATTTTCTTTTCAGAGTTCTATGACTGTCTTTGAAAAAATTCACAATTATATCCAGGGAATCAATTTTTATTAGTAATGTTTTCGCTTAATACTTATCAAATGTTTCTAGAAGAAGGATCGCAAGTTTATTAGCATGTGGTTTCAAACTCTTCTTGGATACCAAGCAGTGTAGCAGTGTTGAAAGGTCATAAAACTTAGTTTTAGTCTATTTGCGTGTATTAATATGAACATTATATTTAATAGTTCAATAATATAACTAAGCATCAAACATAAAAATTACACAGTCATATGCATATATTTATGTGAAAAATAAGTTTAGAATTGAAAATAGTGAAGTATATAGTTGCAAAGTTGGTAGGTTCTAGAAAGAGCAGAATAACTAGCTAAACACAAAACAACTGATCAGTAAGAAAGGCATTAGAAACTGATAAGTCATATTTGGACTCGAAGATAAATTACCTGATGTAGAAGCACGAAAATAATGAGAATACAGAGTTATTCTTAGATTCTCCTTCATTTCCAGTTTACGAATTTCCTTTGTTCACAACCTTAGCTATAAATTAGAATACCTAAGAGCTTTTAAAATTTCATTTGCCAGAATGCATTCCAATTCATTTAAATCACTATCTCTGGAGAAGGGATTTGACATGGGAATATTTACAACTCCATACTGATTAAAATGCACAGTACAGTTTGAAAATCACTGATCTATTATGACTCCAGGTGCATCTATTCAGGATTCTTGGAAGATTTTCTCTAGTAGAATTCTGGCAAAGGAAAAAGAAATACAAAAACTAGTTCTAAGCATCCAGATGCCAACCAAGATGTAATTTGCATTTGATTGTTTTCAGGCTCTTGTTTAGGGTTTGAAGACCTAATATGACTTTAGCATTCCCAATAAGTTTGAAAATTGACAAATAGTTTTTGTCAAAAACTAAGAAGGTTCTATAGTCATGGCTTTAAATTATAAGGTTTAAGCCTAAAGCAAGCCAGAGAGTTACATGAGAATAAATAAAACAGCCTGGGTTGAGGTGAGGGGTGAAATTCTGTACCTATTGACATTATGTCCTGGTTTTATTAACTGAATTTCTTGCCGGAATTTCTTTCCATTTTTGTTTTTTATTTCTGCTGTATTTTATAGCATTTGCCATTGTAATCCCAAAATGTACTCTGAGGATACTGCTTTACTTTTAAGAAAATTCTAGTCATTTTTAGTTAGTTAAATATGGTCTTATGTGAACAGTAAAATATGGTAAGAGTTTAATTAGATGTGTGTGAGATGGGGTTAGAGAAATAACATTCAATCAAAGAAATGTCCTCACATGTTTTCATAGTATTAGCCAAGAATCCAGATGATTTCATGATCTAATTCACTCATCTATCATTTGCTTTCTTGGTGCAATATGATTACATGCATAATGATTTTTCATAAAAACAGAAAACCTTGTGGCATTTAACTTATGCAAGTTTCATTCAGTGGTAGCTATAAAAATAACATTCTGCATTCCCAGTACTGGAGAGGAAAAGAGAGAACTCATCCTCAAAGGATTTTAATTAAGTGAATGAACAAATAAAAGGAGAGAAGAAGAAATTCTCTGATGGAGAAGAGTCTAAGTTTCATTTCCTTAGGTATAGGTCATACATAGTGATTTCTTTCCAAAGATTACATGAAGAAAAAGGGATAAAAAAGTAATTTTGCAGTGGAGAAATCTGACAATAACTATTTCAGCTATAGTATATTAAGGTCAAGATCAATAGTCATAAATCATGTAGATAGTATATACCCTTGATAGAATGTAATAAAATTGTACTTTACTCTGTTATCTTTCTCTCAAGAATGTATAACCACAGCTTTATCATGAGATGGACATCAAACATTCTAATGAAAGAAGTCCTATAAAATATGCGACTAGTACTCCTCACAACTACAAAGGTCATCAAAAACAAGAAACTCTGAGAACTATTACAACCAAGAGAAGCCAAAGGCAACACAAAAATTAATGGTAATGTAGTAGGGGAAAGGGAAGGTGCCACTGAAAGCCAGTGTAATGACTAAGAAGTCGAAGCACTTGTAACTCCTAGAATGTCTGTGATCTTGGTACCTATCAGAAGAAAACAAAGGTATGACAAACACATCCAAGTTCTGGAGTGAGGATGATATTGCCTTGCTGAAAAACTTATGCTCAGATCCTTAGTTTAGACAGACCAAGTAGGTTGAAGATGATATTCAGCAATTTCTCAAGAAAATCAATGAGTTTGCTGGTATTTAAGGTTTTTTGCACTGGCCATGTCCTGCTTGCACAGAGATTTTGCTCATGATAAGAAAACACTCCAGAATGAACAGCCTTTGCTGGTTGCAAGGTATACAAAGATAATCAATGCTGACTTGAAGGACCTGAATTACATTATCAATGTGAAACAGTTTACCAAGTTTCTTTTGAACCTCCATGATCAGATAGCACTGCAGACATGAAAAAGGGATGAGAACTGGTATGGACAGAAATAAATTTCAAATTCACATCCAGCTGCCTCCTAAAATTGACCTTGCAGTTACCATGAAGCAGGAGGTAGAAAAACCTGATGTAATATACAGTGATGTAGGTCACTGTGAAGAAAAGATTGAAAAACCTTAAGAAGCAGTTGTTCATCCAGAGAGATCTGTTAACCTTGGCATGGAGCTTCTGAAGATTGGGCTGCTGTTTAGCCTTGTGGCTACAGACAAGAAACTCTGCTTGGGCTGTTGATAATAGGAATACTTGTTCACTGAGTTATTCTGTACTTCTACAGAAACATGTTGGTGAGGTGGCTTGACTTTTTTGAACTCTAAAATGGCCACAACAACAAAACAAAACTTCCTTGTCTTATTTGATGAAATTAATGCTTTGGAGGGAATTGTTTTCATGACGAGGCTGGAGGTGACAATGAAATGCAGAGAACTCTGTTAGAACTAACTAATCAGCTGCATTAAAAAAAATCTTATATTGTTGTTCATTTTTGTACAGTAATTGGTTTCTCCCCTCCACTGTAGTCCCTACAGCTTTCCCAGCACCTTATTAGCCATGAACCAGTACCATATTCCCTTCTCTTCTTCCCTCACCTATATTGATCTATCCTCTTCTGCCTCCCTTGATGTATACCTGAGATCTATGGTCAAATTGCTAGTTTTTCTTTTTCTTGATCTTTTGTTTGATTTCTTTACACCCACATATAAGTAAAACCATCTGATATTTATCTTTTTCCTTCTGACTTATTTTGGCTAGCATAATCCCTTCCAGCTGCATGATTCTGATCCTCATGGTAATATTAATGTGCTAAGGGCCACTGACAGACCTGAGCCTTTGGATCCAGCACTGATGAGGCCAAGGAGATTGGATAAATTGAATTTACCTCACTTGATATAGGACGTTGGATTCACATTTTTAAAATCCATGCCATTCAATATGTTCAAATAGATATCAGATTTCATTGTTTAGCATGATTATGTCCAAATAACAATAGGACTGTTGATGTGATTAGAAGCTTCTGCACAGAAGGTAGAATATTTACCATCAGAGCATAGCAAGTTTCTTAGGAGCTGTAAATAGGATCATTATTTCCTATGCCAAATTCAATGCTACTCCAGCTATATGGCACACAACTAAATCCTAAATGATTCATGAGAATACTTTAATTGTATTCTTAACCTTATATTTAGATGTGCTACTAAACAATTTCCACAAAAAAACAAATAGATCAAAATTTTAAATAAGTATTATAAAAATAGGGTTAGGGTTAGGAATATAAAAAAGATATAAGTTAAATACTAAAGACATGACTAAAATATGGAAATTAGTTAGTAATAATCTATTGTCACAGGTTCGTTACTGTAACCAATAACTCATAGTAATGTAATATGTTAGTTATAGGGGAAACTGAGTATTAAGTATATGGGAACTCTCTGTCATTGTAATTTTTTCTGTAATTGTAAATCTATTAAAATAAAACATATTAAAAATACTGCATGATAATAGGTGACATTTATTTTCTTCTTTTCAATTCATTCAATTCATTTTCAATTTATTTTCTTCTTTTCAAAGGAAAACAAAATAAACAATTTTTTAATTTATATGGCCTAAATATAATCTCTATATTTTTAAAGACCTTCTTGATGGAAAACACATGAAAATCATTCTTCATAGAGAACCTACTACACAAATGTAAATCATGGTTATAATGTTGCTGGATTATAATGGTCTTTTAGACTGATTAAAATCTGTGGGCTCTTGGGGGAATAAAACTGATGTTTCATAAATGTTCCTTTTATCTTTTGGCTAATTATTGAGATTTAGAGTCTAAGCTCTAAATATATTCCTTTATAACCCCTTAATTGCTTTTCTAGTGAGTTTTAAAGGACCACTTTTTTGGTGTAGGTCTGTTTGATCTCTCCCTGGTGTTTATAGATAAAACTATATACCCTAAAATATTATTTATGGTGTCAAAATATTGATTCAACCATTTCTGCAGGTATTTATCAAACTCTTTTAAGTTACTTTAGCCATTATTGTGATTTAGCTATTACTGATATTTTAGTAATATTTGAGTAGTCCATAAGCAAATTAGTAGTTAATAATATTATTAACTAGTGAAATATTATCCCATGCATATGATAAACCAAATTTGAATTTTGGCTTATTCTGGGAAAACTGGTAAATTGTACACTAGAGACAGAGAGATGTTAAATAGTCCATCAGTATTTGTCCTTTTTCATTCTTTATTTACTCATTCACTAACCAAGTGATCCATTCATAAATCCATTTTCTCACTCTTCCAATAATGTTTTGTCTTTTTATTCAATTACCTTTCAACTTATTATCATCTATCCATCCATCCTCCATACATCCACCCACCCATCTAATAACCCATCTACAAATTTCTGATGGGTCCATCTATCCATCTTTCCACCTCAGTATATGTTCTGCTGTGAATTTTATCCAGTCATTCCCTTTCTAACCCAGCCTTTAATAAAGACTGTTTTAGATTAGGTATGAGGCTGAGCACTGTGAGTTACAGGTGAGAATTACATAATTCTTATCTAGATAAGAGAGACATTTGATTTCCTTGAGTTGTGAAATTAAGAATTTATTGTAAATGTCTTCCAAAGATGTGTGATTAGAGTGCAGCTATTATCTTTTACTTGCCTACTTCACACTCCTTAAAAAAATTATTCATTATCTGGTTGCATAGAGAAACTGCCTTAAAAATCTAGGTACTCAGGTCCTAAATAATCACTCAATCATAATGAAAACATCTAATTATGTCTTATGAATTATGATTTATGAATTACAGAATTAGATAAGAAAATATGTTTTGTATTTTTAAAAAAAATTTTTAGTTTTTCCTATCATGAAAAATCAGGATTGAATGGTGAGAAATATGAGAGGATGTACTTTGACATATTACTTCATTACTAATCTCTCAGTGGCAAATGGTCATTATTTAGGATAAATTATTTTTTGTCAGTGATTTCTAGTTCATAATTTGCAAAAGACATAGATCTTTTATTTCACACATTTAAAGAAAAGACCGCTCCACACCCACCCCATTTGAATTCAGTCTTTATATCATAATTATTTCATCAATGTATTTGTGCATTAAAAACATATCTGTTTATATTAGCATTTAACTGAATTTAGCAATCCTTTACTAAAGAGTAAATAATAATAATAGAGTTTAAAGTTTTATCCTAGATTATAAGATTCCAAAATATGACCTGGGAAGATATTTTAGTTTTGTATACCGATTCAGCTGTTTTTATAGACCCATCTGTATTATTTAATAAATCCGAGCTCCAGATGTTCTATTACATGTCTGTTCCTTTATTATCACTATTTTCTTTGCATTCAATGTTCGTCTCCAAGTCTTACATCTGCCTAAATCAATAATCAGGGCCTCCCTGGTGGCCCAGCGGGTTGAGCGCCACACTGTGAAGCATCAGCTGCACAGCAGTGCGAGTTCGATCCCCACATGACACAGCAGACCTCTCTTGCCTTGCCCTCTGCTCCCCTCAGCAGTGTATCTTGGTAGATCTGCTGATCTGCTTCCCACTCTGTCTCTGGTGAATACTCTCACCTCTCGCGCAAATGGTCTGTATCCCAGCTATTGTATATATAAATAAATCTTAGATAAATACATACATACATACAGACATAATCACAACTCCCTTACAAGCTGCACTGTTTTCTTAGACAAAGGTACTTCCTACTTGTATATAGAGTTGGTGATATTAAAACCAACCTTAGATAACTGATGCAGGGATTAAATGAGGCCACACATTTAAATTTTTGCCACAGTAGCTGGCATAGAAAACATTCAATGATAGTATTATCATTTATCTGGATCCATCAAATGGTTGCTGTTTCTTTTAAAACAAAGACCACGTCTTACTCATTTTACTTGGCATCTTGATGAGCTACATGAGGACAGACTAAGACATTTAGTAACTGTTTATTGATTGAATCTATCAACAAGATACTATAAGAAATGTTAGATATGCTGGCTCAATATCAAGACTAGAGTAGGTGAACACAGACACACTAAGATAACAACAATGCAAAGCAGAGTAGGAAACGCAGCCTCAAAACAATGTGGGAGCCCAGAAGAATGGGGAATACACATATTTTCCCTATTCAAGTAAAATAGTCTAATAATAACCCTAACAGTGACAATAAGACAGTAATAGGAACAAACATCACCAAGAACTGAAGTAAACACTTGCATGCATTGTATTAATATTCATTCATCACAACAAAATTTTGCTCCATTTTATAGATGAAGAAATACTGAAAAAACTATTAAATACATGTTTGTATGTCACACAACTAGGGGCAGATGCAGGCCTGATAGTCAGGTTTCAAACAATAGTTCCAGAACTCTTAATCATCATGATAAAAATTATGAATCAGTGCAATATTTCTATCAATGAAATTCCTTTGTAAATTCTCCTAATCCAGAAGGCTAAGAATAAAGGGTAAAATTAAGAGTTTGCACGTGCTATAAGGAAAAATTCTAAATGACATTTTAATGGATAAAAATGTCTTCAGTGATAAAATATACACTGCTTGAAGTACACTTTTCTGACAATATGTTTTCATGGAACTTGTGCTTTTCATTTTCTTTTAGCTATTTAAAAATTTGTAAATGCAGAAATTAATGTGTAGAAAAACAGTAATAATATGAATAATCCTTATGTATAGATATGGAATATCTTGTCTGATTGAAATTAAATTAATTCCCTGTTGTTCTATAAAAAATGCCATTTTTCCATCTATTAAGAATGTTCTTAACATGTGCTAAGGGCTTTCTGGAAGTTTAGAGTATGAAAAGATCAAAATTAAATAGTAATGTTGTATAATATGAATCCTTACCCAGTCTTCATTTATGACCAGAAGTTTCCCAAGCACAAATGTCATAATTAGCTTTGTTAGTGCTATATAACCAGGTACTCAATAAACATCAGCTGGGTGAATTAGTCTCTGCTTAAACCAGCTGTGCAGCTATAACATTACAACAAATATTCCTTTTTCTTTTTCACATTTAAAATTCATGAATCATAATTACTTTCTGTAAGGAGAGGAAAGGAAATAATAAACAACCTTCTTATTTATTGAATTCAAAATGGAAATGAAAGTGCTACTAATGGTTAGGGAATACATAACTGACAGGGAGAAAATGCAAATTCAGCTATGCCATAAAATGTGACTTGTTAAGGGTTATGAAGAATAAATTCATAACTAATGCAATGGTATGAAAGCAATTTCAGATCATTATGAGGAAGTAACAGAATCTTTAAGTATTGATCTTGAGATCACAGAACACTGAAACACAAGTAAGTGATACTGTGTCTCTTATGTCTAAAATAGAAGTGTATAGATCACATCTATCTGTTTTACCTGTTGGCTATCATGAAAAGGCAGTTGTATTTTATTTTTCAAATAAAATTTCATATGCCTTCATTAATCATTAATCTTCGTCTTCAGTAATAAGCAATACTGTAAAATGGATTTTGTTAAAATATAGACAATAAAAGGTCATATTTAATGAGTGCCTACTATGTACAAGCTGTCTTAAGAATTTGGATATACTTTTTTTTTAACTTTCACAATATTCTTATGAAACAATTGTGATTTTCACTCTGTTGAAGCAATGGATTCAGAGAGGTCAAAAAATTTGTTCTGAACCAATATGTTAAAGACAATTGGAAATCAGAAAGTATTGCTTCTCATCCTTTTGGTTAAGATCAAGGATGAAAAGCAGAAATTAATTTTTCCGATATACTCCCCAGATTCCAATCAAATGAAATCATATTAATAAATTGAATGTATTTCTTACTATATAAACCCAATATTTATTTAAATAGGGATATTCAGGTAATCCCTTTATCAGAAAAAGAAAATCATAATGAAAATCTTATTTCTAAAATGTTACAAAGTCCTTTTTATTGAGTGCCTAAGAAATAAGAGTATCAGGAACACAAAAGCTTTGGACTCTATTACTGTGTTCAAGAGGATTTTTAACTTTATGGTATTTGATTAAACAAAGAACCCTTTATCAGATAAGTGAATGAATTGCTTCCTTAAGCTAAATAAAAGGAAAAATAATGCCCTGGTATGGCTCTACATCCCAGATATTGAAAAATATAACCCCAAGAAAAAGATGTGACATACTTATTTACTTATTGAGAGAAAGACATTATTTTTAACTCTGAAAAAGTGGTCAGAAAATTTCTTGAGGAATATAGTATTCTCAAAAAAATGGAAAGCAAACTATTATTACAAGAGATAGCATCTGCACTGTCTTTAACTTTCACCCTTTAAAGTGTTTTCTTGCATGTGTAGCAAAATACAATTTGCACCAATAAATATAATAAAATTTGTTCCTGTAAAACAACTCTTAGTGGAATATTTTAACCTTATCCTTGTTTATATCCAAGGATTTGGATGAGCTACAACATTAAGTCGCGATAAGAACCAAAGTAAAACTCTTCAGCAGAAAATGTTAAATGTGAATCCAATTACAAATGTTTATGGAGCCGAATCATGGAAATAGCTTTGTTGACATGTTATTATAACTTAGAACTGCTTTTCTCTAGAAAATTTGGCCTAAAATGCAGCCTAGAACCATGTTGTGCAGTGTTTAATTACAGTGTGCATATTTCCTGATACTTTTTAGGAAGTGAGAAATGAACAGAGTTTTGTCTGCTTTATAAATACAGTTTGAACATATCATATAACATATCCCAAGAAAACCTAAAAATACTGGCAGCCTCAGGAAATTTTTAGGTATTTAGTCCTGGAGATAGGACAATAGTTATTATTGTCTTTAAATCTTACTAAATTCCATCCTTTACTGAAGACAAAAACATGCCTGGGAATGGAAATCACTGTATCAGCAACTTAATGTGTAAAGGGAGCATACAAAACAGAATGGGATATGGAGAGACAAAAAGCAAACAAAGTGAGTGTAGATGCTTGGAAGGAGAAGACAAGCTTTTTCCCAGCCATTAGATAAAAGCTTGATTTATTAATGGGTTTCTTGTAGCAATCTATAAAATCAGTTATTTCTCTTGTATTAGATTAATATCCCATACCTGTCAGAATTTCACAAGGGAGTACATTTAGGTATATGCAGTCAAAGCCCACTCACTGAATGATATCACGTGAGGTAGAAAAGTTTCCTAATGGACCGCTAGGGACATTTCTGTATCTTGTATGAGAATGGATTAGTGGATATTTGGAACTCTTAATTTGGAGATTGAAATTTCTGGGAACTTTTGTAAGAAATGTTGGAGGGTGGGATATCAAATCCTTTTTGCACAGTAAGTCTCTTCTTATCACACTATAGGTGAAAAATTCATGTGCTGACTACTGGTTGAAATTGTCAGAGTGACATTTTTTAGATTTTGTTCTTACTTTTTATGTTTATAATTTTTTGTTTTTATATTTTTTTGTTTATCAAAAGAAGTTTGATAAACATTGTATTTTACAAAGTCCTGTTATCAGGTTGTCTTTTTCTCTTTTCCTCTTCCCTTCCTCTATCCCCACTTTCCTCTTTTGCTTTCTCCTTCTTTCTATCCTTTGTTTTTCTTTACACATGTTTTCTTAACTACATTTGTTGCTGTATCTATCTATATAATTGCTTTTAGAAATGAATGTCTTCTTTGTATTTTATTCAATAAAATCACACATACTCTTGAATCAGTAGATCAATGAAATGAAATAAACTAAATAAATCCATGAATTCGGGACCTACTGGGACCCTATAGGAAAAAAAATGATTAACTGTGAATTTTATACATTATTAGAATACAGTATTTTGTGTTATCAATATTTACTCTATGTGGACTGCATGTCTTTCATTATCCAAGGGCTAGTTCATAATTTTCCAAGTTGTAGATAACCTTAATGTTTGAGCCATACGAGACTGTTCAAAAAGTCTTGTCTAGACATGCACATTTTGCCCAATACAGTTTCAAATTGTGAAGAAATTTTCACAACAATTTCTAAATCATGTTTTGCATTTTGATTATAAATGGCTATGTTTTTTAAATGTTTCATAGTTGACTGTAATTCTGCCTAGTTTCCTCTTTAATAATGTGGTAAGTAAAATCTGGTAAGTAAAATCATGTATATGTTACAACTGTAGGACAGTCATGATTTTGTTTATATTCTTTGAAAATCAATCTTTAACACACATGATAGTGATTATTTCATCTAAAAGAGATGTACAGTTTGTTCCTGTTTTCTAAAATTGCAAAAGTTGTCATGTTAAAAATAAGGCATATCTTAAAATGTAACAAATAAAATTAATGGGCATTTTATTTACCGACCTTTATTCTTTTTTTATAATAAAAGTTTGTAATAACAGATTCTCTTTAACATGCAGGTTCACAGTGGAGACTTCTACATTTTAAATAAGGATAATATGCTATTTATGGATATAATAATTCCCTGGAAAGTTCACAATGTTTAACTACAACTCTAAGAAAAGGCATAGAGCTAACAATATTTCACAACATGGTATGTGGTCTTTCAAAATGTGCCGGTCTTAACATGACTCAAATGTTTTAGAAGCTGCATCGCAATTCAAGTTTTTAAAAAGTAATTGCAAAGGAAGCATATAGGCTTTGAAGAAAAGACTTTTTTCACCCAGAATTTTTAGATGTGTGTTATGTCACAGCCCAGTGCCTTTGTTCTTGTTGAGATGACTGTTATAACCTTGCTGGTAGGGGCTAATAGGCAGAAAGGAACTAGGGCAGTAGGGCACTAAAAGAAAGATTGTCTCCAGGTAGCTGTATCACAGATTTATGTTACCAACAATGCTGTAAGTACCAGATGTGTGGTCCAGATCCACAGTGGTCTCCTCTCTTAGGCTCACTCCTTGGTCAAAAATACATTATACTCTGGTGCCAGACTTAACCTCTCACCAAGGGTTCAGCAATAGATGTAGTCCTGAGTAGGGGCTACAGATGAGACAAGGCTCCCTCTGGGAATTGTTCTTTTTGCTTTTTGAGTATGGAGCCTTATCTTGGGCTACTTAATCCCTCCCATTAAGATCCAGGTACTTCAGACTTTTCTTTAGTGAGAACATTCAGTTGTCTCGATTTTGTCCTCCTTTCTGGATTCCTCCTGGACATGTGACTTTAAATTAGTTGCTGATGTCTAGAGATTTACAATGTTTTCTTCCTTTACTCTTATAAAAATGTGTGCATTTGCATTAGGAGTAGGAAAAAACTCTAAAATTGATTCTACTGCTCCCATAGCTCACTTTACAGCAAGATTTGCATTTCATGCTTTCTTATTAAATTAGAACAAAAAACTACCATGGTTTTAAATTTAGGGATTTATATGACAAAGTTAGAATGTTAATGTACAAGAATGAGTCATTTAATTAAAAATGTTGATTAACATTTATTTAAAAAACATGAAAATTTATAATTAATTTATTGCATTTTTATAGAAATGTATCATCCAGCATGATGATTATATATTTACAATGCCAATAGTTGAGAAATATTTAAATCTTAATTACAAAGCCCTCAGCAAAATTTTCAGACAGCATCTAAATTTTTCTTAGAAAAACACTGGATAAAAGGGTGAAGTGTCCCACTGTTCCCTGTTGTTTTATATTTAAATGAACATATATATATAGCCTCTATAAATTGGTTATCTATTAAGTCTACTCTAGAGTATATGTATTATATATAAATACATATCCAGAGATATGTATTTATACTAATAAAGGAGTTGGAAATTCAATGCCTCTAAGGAACATTAATTTGTGGTATTATCTCTTTTGGCTAGAGCTGAACATCTTAAATCTGTACCTTGAAAACACCTAAAGCACTTATTATTTCGGTCTGCATTTTGCTTCCTGGGAACATAAAGGAGAACAACTTCATCTATAAATGTTATGTAATAATAAATGTTATGTAATAATTTTTCCCTTATGTCTTTGGCACTCCTGAACTGCAGTGGGTTCATAAAACACTGCTGTGTTCCTCCAGTGAAGTATGAGCTTGAACCAAACAGGATTGTGGTGATGACTCTTATTGTGGAAGTTCTTACTAGGCTGAGAGCGCTTATAGCTTTAGAATGGTGTCTCCTTCAGACATATACACTCAAGCATGTTCTCAGTGAATAGCACAAAGGAGGTACTTCATAAAGGCGTTGAATGACTAAATTAAAGTGAGTGGGATAGGTTATGACCTCAGTGGGAGGTCCTTTTTTCTAAACACATAATTGAGTCACAAATATCCACATTACTTAGCTGGCCAGGATGTAACATAATAAATTGCCTGCTGAGTCCAGTCACATTTCAAGAGATTAGCATTTAAATGGAAGAACTGAAGGGCTTATCTATGAACATAACATTTTGGGTGTAGAGTCATTAACAAAATGTATCATACTGTTTTTATTAAATAGGATAATGGGACATACTAAACATATGCAACTCTTACAGTTCAGACCTCCATTATGAGAGAAAATTAATATTCTAGATGAGAGATTGGGGACCTGTCTGATAAAGTGTCAAACAGAAAATATTTTTAGAGTTTAGGGTTATTGTCTTTGTCACAATTTCAACCCTGTTATCATAGCACAAAAGCAGTCAAAGATAAAACATAAAAATGCCATAGCTATGTTTTAATAAAACTTCTTTACTAAAACAGAGATCAAGCTAGATTAGTTCACCAACTCCTCTTCTACACTGTAATTGTGATATCACTGAATATTACTGAAACATGTAACTTTTTTTTACTACTTTAAAGGCCCAATAGTATGTTTTTATATTTCTATAAACTCATTTGGAACAACTGAGTTCTCTTTTAAGGTCTTTTTGAAATATGACTCCATCAATTAATTGTTTTAATGTATTAAATTTATATAATATGTAATGTGACATAATATATTATCTATTTATACCTAATATAAAATATATTTATATGATTTTCATTTGAATATTACCAAGTATCTATAAATTATAGCTAAAATTTCAGATAAAATAAGTTGCACTTTATTTTAAATTTAAAAAATCAGGTTATTGACTATCAAAGTAACATTTAATTCATTTATGTGTTGACTTAACATGCTTCCCATATATTCAATTTAAGGGCCTCTCAAAAAAAGGGCCTCTCAGTACCTAACATGTATATAAGGGTGGCCTCTTTCTTCTTTATTGTTCTTTCCCACTTCAACATTTGGTTTAGCTCTCACAAAGTCCTCACTCTAAAATTAGCTATACACAATAAATTATTTGAATTATGTGTTAATAGTCTGTCATGATATTCAACTAAAGTGATTCAGGAAAATGTCAGTTAGATTAAAAAATAAAAGCAATTGTGGATCTCTGTAGAATAAATATATTTTCTCTTCATTAAGTTCATGCGTTTAATCAATTTTTGTTTAAAGCCTTTTCTTTTTTTGAGGATTAATTGCTTTGATGTGTGTGTCACTTGCTTTCACAGTTCTGTCCTAATATACTTTTGGAGTCCTCCTTTATTCTTCTTATAATATTTCTGGCTTTATATTTGCACATAATCATCTAAATTTTGAATTTACTAGTGGGATTTTTTTTTAATTTATAGAAGGAACCTAGTGTATTAGTTGGTATAGTCACTTTTCATCTGACGATAGTACATTGGCTTTAATTAGAACAAGAGCAACAAAACACAGGTTATTGTTAGCCAATAACCTTTCTAGTCTCAGTTAAAGAATAGAGCAATTCATTGGCATTCCCATCTGTTTATTATTTCATATGCCAAGATGATTAGGCAGCATAACTCACAGATTTTCACATAAATGTTTTTAGCAGACTTGGCAACAAAGCTGGGGTGGATGGATTGTTAGCCCTGAACATGGATGTGCAGGCAACAAAGCTGGGGTGGATGGATTGTTAGCCCTGAACATGGATGTGCAGACAAGCACCCAGAAATAGGCGGTGGTTTTGATGCATGTCAAAATCCACTCTAGCATCCAGTAAGTCTAGCATTCAGCAAGTCTAGTAATTCCAGTAATATAATGGAAAACAGCATAATGGTTTTCCATTTAACGAAATGTTATTCTCAGATTTTGAGTCATAACATTTTATTCGCTGGCTATGTATGGTTAAAAATAGCCACAGCTTGGCCAGTTAAACCTGGGGTCTGAAAAGAGTTGAAAAAAATCTCTTATCAAGACTTTTGTTGTTCTGTGACTATAGTCATTTCTGAAACATAAGTCAAACATGTCAGAAGATGGGAGCTGACTCTCAAAACAGTTATTGCCATAACCTGCCCCTTCCTGATCACTGCTATTTTTAATTTACAAAAGATAATTTAATAATTCATAAACCTTGAGACTTTAGTTTCTACATGTTTTTTTAAAAGACTTGTGTAGGGGCCCGCCCTGGTGGTGCAGTGGGTTAAGCAATGCACTATGATGCAAACCACAGCCACTGCAGCACAAGTTTGATCCCTGCCACCGGGCAGGGAGGAGATCCACGTGGTATGGCAGACCTCTCCTGCCTTGCCCACTGCTCCCCTCAGCAGTGTGTTTCTGTAAATCTGCCTGTTCTGCGTCCTGCTCTGTCTGGTGGATTCTCTCACCACCCCCACACCTCTGGCCTGTACCCCAGTGCTTGTATGCATAAATAAACAAATTAAAAAAAATAAAGACTTCTGTAATTCTCACTGTAGCCCCAATTGCAGTTCTTAAACCTATCATTCCATTTAGATACCAAACCTACGGTGATACTCCCTTTACTTTTCTGAGAAATACATGTTATAGAAAAATATAGAAATAATTAAAAACAATAGCAAAATAAAGCTTGGACTATAACAAAAATGAGCAATAAAAGACAATAATTTATAATGAATATATACTTGCATAAGTAAATTTCCAGGCACAAATTTTAAAAACTGAGAATTGTTCCTACATTTAGAACTAAGACTAGTGTAACACTTTCAATGTGGAATATTGGACCTCTCTTGTGACCTAGGAGCTAAGTCTCAGTGCTTTCACTGCCATGGCCTGAGTTCCAACCCAACCAGGGGGCTAATCCACCTATGGCTCAGCAGACCTCTCCTGTCTCACCCACTGCTCCCCTCAGCAGTGCATTTCAGTCATTCTGCCTGTTCTGCTTCCCACTCTGTCTCTGGTGAATTCTCTTGCCACCCATATCTCTGTCCTACACCCGAGTTCTTACATGCATAAATAAAAATAAATCTAAGACAAAATAAATAAATGTGGAATGTTATATCATATTGTATCAGCAAATCAAATATCAAAAATATCATTAAGCTTGCTAAAGTTCATCATGTTTCTTTGCCAACAACTCCTTTCATTATAGAAATTTCTTGAAATATCTTTAGCCCAGCATTTGTTCAACTGTGATGAGCTATTGATACTTAAAAGATAAATTGTTTTCTCATGGCTATCTTAAGACCGTAAGCTGAAATATACATTTTACCTTTAAGGCCAGTGTCTATACTGATTCCATGACCTACAAATCTTTGTCACAGCGTTTGTGCCTCAAAAACCTACAGCTGTTCATGTTCCATTTAATAGGCTATAAGGAAGATTAGTTTAGAAGACTCTATCTAGCATATGGGTATCGAAGTAGTATATGTCTGTTGTTTACATTTGCTAGCATCTATTGTTCCTTCCTCTGGTCATCACACCAGTATTTTTACTAGAGTACACACTTATCCTTCACACTAAGCCTGTTTAGTGTGAGTAGTACTTATAGTGTACTTATAGTACTAAATAGTAGTACTTATAGTGGTACTTACAGTACTAAAGTGTCACAACTGTGTCAGTAACACAGTAAAGTGATGAGCAACACATGGCACAGTTGTAACCAAAGTATAGTTTCTAGTTCATTGCACAAGTTAGATTACCTACTTGTAATATGTGACTTTTGCCAGAATTAATTAGAAAAAGTTAGCAATCACCACTACTGGAATAACACAAATATTCCAATTACATGAATCTGGTATATCATCATTGTCCACTTTCTATTATATATTACTCTTCTTGATATGAATGCCTTTTGGAAAAAAAAGTTGTTGTTTTTTCAGTTGTTTTTTTTTTTTAAGTGTCATGTTACTACACTATAAATGACAATAGCAGACACAATATATAATTACTTATATCATGTATCCCTTACATGCTACCAACAAAAGGTTACATTATCTTCTATAGCAAAAAGCAGATCTTTCTGACAAAATATTGGGCTATAAGTAGTACTTTTATAATGAGATGGGTATACCTCCAAATATGAAGGTTGGTGATATATTGGTTAGATTAAATTCTCATTATATCATTGCTTAACCTACAAATTTACATACTTGTAAATACTGCCTAGCCTAATATTATCTATCTACAATCTATTTTATTTACTATATTTCCCCTTATAGACACAAAAATTAATCTGATAAGGATATTTATAAAATTTCTATTAGAAAAAAACAATTTCATTTAATTTTGGCTGTTGAAGGAAAACTTAAAATATGAATTAGAGTATATTTGCATAGCTAAACTCTCCTCAAAGTTTGAAGTATATAAAACAGAAATGGGTGTCTGTAATTCTAGTAAAGATAATTTTCCTACATGAAAATTGAATAATTGAGAATTACTATGAGCCTCCTATTTATACTATACTTCCATGCTATACATTAAACAGGATTCACTTGCAAATATTTTGGATAGAATTATGAAAAATATTGGGGACTAAGGCTCAGAAAAAATCAGTAAGAAATAAGTAAGATAAAGCAACTTAGTATACATCTAAGGTCAGGCGTTAGGGTTTAAGCACTATGTAGCACTTTGAAGTGAAATATTGAACTCAGTACACTTATAAATTTCAGAATAACAGACTAAATGTGGTTGCACAAATTATGAATTAAGAAAACGTTTGCATTGCATTTTTTGGTTCTAAATAAAATTTTTACACTCATGTGAAAACATGCCATTAGATTCTTTTTTTTTTCCTTTAAAGATTTATTTATTTATGTATACAAGAGATGGGGTACAGGCCAGAACCCTGGGAGGTGAGAGGATTCAGCAGAGATGGAGTGGGGAGCAGAACAGGTAGATGAACTGAAATACACTCTGAGGGGAGCAGCGGGCAAGGCAGGAGAGGTCTGCTGTGCCATGTGGGTTGCCTTCCTGCCTAGGGATTGAACTTGTGCTGCAGTGGCTGAGGATGCTTCATAGTGCGGTGCTTGACCTCTTGTGGCACTAGGAAGGCCCCAGAATCTCTTCTTTGAAACATACTAAGCTGACTGTTTAGAAGTCATTTTATGTGGCTGTGCTCTACTCATATTTATATTGCTGTTTCTTAAAATCCTTGAAAAAGTACAGGGTATTCTTTTTTATATACTTTATTTTGTTTCTTATGTCATTGTTCATTTGCTAGGTATTCTTTAAAGATACAAATTGGCAAGTAATGATGAATCATATATATTGACAATAAGGGAAAACATAAGTGATTAATGTGAAAATAGAAATAGTTTACCTCACCAATTCTTAGATATGCAATTTTTCAGTTTGAAAGTTTTTGAACCTAGGCTGCTGCTTGCAAAAGTTGAAAACTTTTCGTTGCTTTTAATTCTAGAAATTTGTTGGTGGTGAACATCTGGAAATTGTAGAACAAATGATGCATAGAAAGATTCACAGACATTCTTATTTTGAAAAGACAAGTGAACTAGCCTTCTATAGCCAAAATTTATGCTGGCATGGAGTTTAACTTACCATGTTTTTATTGTCAGCAGCCTGGAGTTTTCAAAGCCAATGTAACCCTCTATCACGAAATATAAAGTGTTATGATTCAAGAAGTAGCTTGTAGCTAGAGCAGTAATGAAGCAAAATAAATTTACTGTGAAGTAATTAGAAAAATTACCTAACTCACCCATAATTACTGCTGAGGATTTTTGTGATGTGACCTACTCAATTAAGGCCTGAACCACCTGTCACGTTTTCCTCACTATTTTACTGGGGATCTCTCAGCCAATAAATCCATTTTATCCTAGGAACATGGTTGAATAACTACAGTGATTAAAAACAGATTTTACTCTTTTCCACCTTTGTGGTAAATTCTTTTTTAAGTTTACTAAAATGTCTTCCTCTATAGTTTATGTCAAAGGTATAAAAATAAATTACATATTTTCAAAGTAACAGAATACATTTGTTAGCTGCATTAAAACATATAAACAGCACTGCTTCAAAAATGTTCTGTTCAAACACTAACAGGTAGTAAACAGGATATATAAAGATCATCAAAACAATTTATTAGATGGGATAAGTGAACAATTTGTTTATTATGTGTGCATTGTTTGAAGCTTGCCAAACATACTGTTGTGGGCTATTCTTTCTTGTTTACTAGTGAGGCTCTCATGTTTACCTCAAACAGACAATAAAATGCTATTTTATATTTAGGAAGATGGTTATATATTACATTTGGTTTATTTTCTACCATGGATGTCATTTGAAAATTTTCAATGTTGGATAGCCTGAGCAGGAACGTAACAATTACAATAGCACCTTTCTTATGATAAAAAGGAGTAAGTTAGTCTTAGCAATGGCATGAAGATATTTCATTGCTTTCATGGGTTTTGTTAAGATATTAGTTTGACTGATTCCATGAAAGTGATTCTACTAATAATGGAATCTTTACAAAATGTAAAGGAAATCAAGTTTGCCTCTTACATCACATTTTATGTTTTCTTTCCTCTCCTGGGATAAACACAATTCTGAATTTGGTGTATATAATTTTCAATTGCAATTTGGCAATTATATGCATCTATATATAAAGATATGTGTAGAATTAAATAATAATAAAGTATACATATATAAAATAAGATATATATAATAGTATCCCTAAAATATATAAGAATAATTTTTAATTATTTTCAACTTTATATAATGACTTCATATTGCTAAATCTGGTGATTCTGATTGTTATCTTTCTCATTCTATCAGTAGAATTTTATGTTTGATCATTACATCCCCTTGGCAGACATTCTTATTCAGTTCCTACTCCTGACACAGAATTCCTAAAATCCTTGTAGAGTACCCTTTGCTCTAATATTTGGTCTTTGACTCAACTGACACACAGAAAATCCTTTGGATTCTCTCAGGCAATGGGAGTACCATTTGCTCTAATGAAATGACTCCTGGATGATTCTTGAATAGGGACTAGTCACCAAAAGACCAAATCATTGTTAGAAACTTAGTACTTTCTGCCCCCCTCCAACTCTCCAGGATAGAGGGGCTAGAAATTGAGTTAATAATCAGCCATGAATGTGTAATGAAATCTCCATTAAAAAGTTAAAAGTATGGAGTTTGGGGAGCTTCCAAGTTGATTGACACACCCCATTCCCACACCATGGAAATAGAAGATACTGCACTTAGGATTCTTCCAGACTTCTCCTATGTATCTTTAGATCTGATTGTCTATACATTTACTTTATTATATAATAAACTGGCTAACACACCTGTTCCCTTGAAATCTGCAAGTCTATCTAGATAATTATAGAACCTGTAAAGGGGATCATGAGAACCCTAATTTAAAGCCAGTCAGAAGTACCAGTGACAACCTGGAGCTTATAATTGATGTCTGAAGTGTGGAGAGTCTTGTGGAACTGAACTTTTAAAATGTGGGCTCTGACAATAATAGAGGATGTGAGAACTAAGTTGAACTGCAAGACACCAGGATGGTATTAGAAAATTGACTAGTGAGGGGAAAACATCTCTTACCTCTGGTATCAGAATTATTGTGAGTATGAGTGTAAAAAAAGTCACAGTGTTTTCTCTAGACAATTCCAACATGCCTTAGTCTTGTATCTTGTGAGTTGCCATTGTTCTGTCATATTGTTTAGTGGGACATGATTTTTCCTTTTCCTTTTTCTCTCTCACTGGACACTTCTTGTCACTTTCTATTGCATCTCATATTTTTCAAACCTAGAAAGACCCATGTTTCACTCTTTGTTCCTGCTCTTTCTAGACTCATTGTCTTAGAGTTCTCATTCAAACATTAGCTTTAATTGCCACCTAGATAAGATGTCGAAATTTACAGCTTCCAAATTCCAAATGCTTGCTTATGTGTCACACATACACACACATGGCATTTATTTGGATTTAAACATATCAAGTCTAACGTGTAAATATGACCTCTTTCTTTCCAAACCTGTTCAACCCACTGCCTTTCAGTCTTAGTAAAACTGTCTTTTTAAATATTCCAGAAAATTTTTATATGCATAATCCACAATTTATACACAAATATTTCAAAAATACATTGCATTAGTTTTAATAATATACAAAATTTAGTGTCACATTTTGTTCCTGTATACTATATTCTCAATTTGTTACTGGGGTCATATGCAAGGCACTGTACAGGGAAATACTAATGATTCAGAGATGGGTAAAATATAATTCAAGCTACCAAAAATACTATCAAATAAAAATGTTAAAACATTATACTATAATTAGCTCTGTACTTAAATACACAAGATTTGAAACCCTGATCCCTGAATTTACCAGTTAATTGACTATGTCCAAGATTCTTAATTTCTCTGGACTTGGTGATCAAATCGTTTTAAAATGTGGTTGATTGTTGAGATACAAAGATAAGACCTTAGAAAATAATTTTTATGTAGCATTTGATCAGTACATATTCATAATAATGCTGCATATATATCACTTCCATTTTCAATAACTTGCTAATTTCTGTCAGCATTTCCTAGCTCAGCAGTACCAGTATACAATGTCTATTATTTCCTTCCCAATACTTTTCTAACTTAGGCATACCTTTCCAAGCCTACTGAATATTTACCTCTTTTAAGTTTTTATTCACATTAGTGATAGCCATCACATTTTTCTTAAATCCATTCTCACATTCTAAATTGCACTAATGGTTTGAGTTTCATATCTTGCTATTTTTCAGGTTTTTTATGTGTTTACTCTTCAACAAGACTGTATATTCCTTAATGTTAAATCCTACCAATACATTATCATTTATTCCCCTCAAAGGCAGAGATGATATTCTTCCACAGAATGCACTTAATAAAGGTCTGACGAAATATTAGTACTCAAAGCCTGCAATTTACATTAGGGAAATATATAACATAAGTATGTCGCCCATATTTCTTGTAACTCCCAAGCTATACATTTCTGTAAGGTTAATAGCTATGATAACCTACTCCTTAATGTTGCATGCAGTTGGGTAGATTTAAATAATTTTTGAGAAGGTGTATTTCTTAAAGGAGCTCTGTTGAAATGAAAAAATTTCAAATATTAATTTCTTCAAAGATAAATATGCAATTATATTTTGTTTTAATTTACCCCCCCAAAGAAATAAAAGTTTCATGAAATTCAGCACTCTATGCAGTGTGACCTGTATTAATTGATCTCAGTACGAATCAAACATATAATTACAAATTAAATTTATTAAAATAAAAAAGAAAATATGGGTTCCTATAATTAGAAATGCTGAAAGTTTAATGTACTCTCATAGGGTGAGTAAATTCATAGGGTGAATAGGATCTGATATAAGAAGATTCAATTTAGCTGTGCTTGTAGGAGTGATATACCCAAGTAATAGATACAAAAAGATACTAAGGGCTGTAACAGTGTTCAGACCAAGACTGCACTGATTTAAAACCTATTTCTACCTTAAAAACACATTGTGATTTTTATATTTCATTTGTTGCAAGACAATGTATTTCCCAAGGAATTGAAGAGTTGAAAAAATTTAATCTGTGTTAGCTCTCACCACTGGTTAGATTATTTTATCTGAATGTCTGTAGAAACTATTCTTGAATCTGGATAGAGATGACAGATAATTTAAGATAAACTACTTACAGCTCTCTACTGAACTCAGTTAAGAGGAATGAACTGGAAAATTTGAAGGTAATTTGACACCAAAATCAAAATAACGATATGCAGACCCATATTCTGTCCTGTCTCCCTATCTCTTAAGCACAAGTGTGATGGTTTCTGTCTTCATGTCTTAGTCCCTAATCTTTAAATAATGAGTACAGTGTCAATTTTGAACTTTTCCTAGCTCTTATAAAACCACTTTTATCAGTTTTACAGCAACTGAACAGTGAGTGGTCATGCGTACTATGATGGAGACCATGCTATTTAAAAGATACTTGTAAAGATTTTCCTTTTGAAGAGTTTCATCATTATGCATTTTCCTTAGATGCAAAGGATGATTTGTGCATTGGAGGAAACATTTTGCTAAAAGAACTCTTTGTGTACTTTGGAAAAGACAGCTTATAATATTACACTAAGGTACTCCATGGTAAGTCCACTTCTCTCCATCTCAAGTCTATCTTCCCAAGATGTCTGAAACATCACCACTAAATTTGATGCTGTGGATTGTAAATGTGATCTACAAACCATAATTTTCATTCCATAATTCATTCATTTCTTTTTTTATTTATACACAAGAACTGGGGTGTAGGCCAGAGGTACAAGGGGTGAAAGGATTCACCAGAGACCGTGGGGAGCAGAACAGAGGGATCTACATATATATACTGCTGAGGGGAGTAGAAAGTGAGATGGGAGAGGTCTGCTGTGCCATGTTCTTAGCTCCCTGGCTGGGAATTGAACTCATACTGCAGTGGCTGGAAACAGCTTGTTAGTGCTGAGACCTTAACACCTGTACCACAAAGGAGGACCTAATTCATTTATTTCTTAAATCCTAAATGCTTCTGTGAGTGGCTCATTGAGAATAAGAACCATGAGAAAGTATAAATGACCTAAGAAATTCTGCTGCCTGTTGGAAAACAATAATATACTTGACTATAATAAAGTTTAAATTACCATTAAGCAAACACATTAGACATACTTACAAAAATGAATATCCTTTAGAGAGTAATACTAATATGCATAAATATAGAAAGATGATGGAATAACCTATGATGACACATTTTCCTATGTGATTAATAAAATAAAGCAAATATAATGAACAGCACACTGAATAGAAACTTGTTACACATCCTCCAGGAGAGAAACTGCTGTTATCCCTTGTGAACTGTAATCCCTTGTGAGAAGCCATCCAAGCCACACCAGAATACATGACTAAGAGAATGCTTACTATTGTTTAAGGTTTTGGAAACGCTGTGTTATGTAGTACTAAAGAAACAATACAGTTGCAAAGATAGTCTCCAGGGTATTTTTCTATGCATTTTAAAGCATAATCTTTTATATCTAAGTTTTTGATATGTGAAAAATCAATTTCTTTTTGTGGCAGAATATAGACCTTCAAGTATTTCCTTTTTATTGCAAGCACTTATGGCTAAAAAACCAATGTTTTCTCCTAAGAAGCGACTTAATAATTCTGTTGAAAACCACTTGACTTTGTATGTGTCTTATTTTTTCACTCCGTTTTCTGTTCATTGGATGACCTTTCTCTTTATCTTCACTGTTTTAACTAAATTAAGTTTACAAAATGAGATGGTTTAAGTTTTCTAACTTTGATTTTTATCCTTCAAGACTGATTTAACTATCATAAGTACTGGGCTTGTTTTTTCATATAAATTTTAGATACAGTTTGTAACTTTAAAAAATATTGATGAACTTTAAGGGCAAGAAATTTATAAGTGAATATATTAACTAGTTATTACATTCCATAATTTATAAATGTATACACAATTCATTACTCAACTGTATGTCTAACCTTCGTATCTATTCAGTGTGCCTATCCCGTACTAAGGGTTCCAATATATTTTGAAGAAATATAGAAAGGTTGCTCAGACTTGTTTTATTACACAATTTTTTTTTTCCTGGAAACTGAACTTGCAGATGACTTCTATCCTTGACATGCATTATCTTATAGAATTTCTTTCCAATTTAGACTTTTTCCACTAAATGATGTATTTCATTTTTAAAGTTTTGAATAAAAATCATTTTAACATATGTCAAATATATTTTCTACAAAAAATTGTTAAAATATAGTCTAATATTAATATTTGTATTTAATGAATGGTATAACAGATAACATTTAAATAATGTATAAAGCCTTTAAAGTTTACAATTGTATTTTTCTAAATGCATTATATAAGACCTTCAAAATAATCATTGGAGAAGGGGATTCACTGCCAATATGGAAACTGCTGATGTTACACTCCATGCTCTGTCACGTGATTGTCTCATTAAAGTTTCGAGACATCCTATAACAAAGAAGTCAGTTTACCAGTATTTAAGAAGGATTTTTTGTGAATTCACTGATCACTTTGCCTTTTCTGGTAGGACATCTGTCAACATCACTCAGTTATATGTTTGTCAGAAACTTATAGACTAAGGTATATTTCATAACCTAACAGCACAGGAATCAACTAGGTGATTTTTTTAAATGCAGACTTTCTAGTAAATCTGAATATGCAAAATTGCAAGATTACACTCAGGGAAGTTTTATGTAAATTAAATGTTAGAATTACTGCCTTAGAACATAATTTTTAAATTCTATTGTTTCCTTTTTCCTAAATATCTATTATTAACTATCACTAATTTAACCTCAGTTTTCATAAATATTAAAGATTTTCGTGGGGTAGGTTACTTCTATCTTTTAAATTATACCTGAGTGCTTCAACATGAATTTTGTCACATTAATTCAGATAACTTATACAAGTATTTATATTCTAATTTTTAAATACCTGTTTTAGAACATGTGGGAAGGAGACCTTCATTTCCTTCTTAGTTTCCTAAACTTCTATGGACATATTAAATATTTATTTTCTGACTTTAAAATAAACTTGAATTTCATATCCCTATGTCATTTGAATGGCTTGATTTAAAATACACTTCCTTTTTCTGAGTATTTTGATTGCCCCTGATCCCCCTGGAACAGCTTGAATAGGAGAACTGTTGTCACTGGATGATATTAGGATTGGAGTAGGCGAGGCCAATGTCTAAAGCCCTCCCTACAGTTAAAAGTCTCTTATCAAACTTATTTCATTTTCATTGATTACAATTAGTTCTCTTCCTTTTCTTCTCTATCTCTATAAGCTTTTATTTGTCAAAGCAGGATTTTGACAACTTTTTATATTCTCAGCTCCGATGAAGATTATACATAAATATATAGACATATATAGTTGTAATGTCAAATTTGGTGAATTTCCTATGGTCTGTTTTCCTCTAAGATGGATATCAGAAATCCATGTTTTAGTCTCTTTCAAGGATGTGTACAAATATACCTCAATTCTATAAATGATGGAAACCAACTTGAGACTTTTATTCAGAAGAATACAATGTGAGGATACAGGTGTATCAAGAAATTGATTTTTTTCAATAAGGATAGTGGCAAAGAGTCAGTTTTGATAGTAAAGTAGCACAGAATTTGAGGTTCAGTGCCCCTTATCAGTGGTTAGAGCCAATGTGTATATACCCTACGTGTGTGGGTTGTTCATAGGGATAGTCTTGTGTTTTAATTATAGTGTTTTCATGGGCTGCATGATATGGAAGTCCTTTTTTTTTTAATATTTATTTATTTATGCATACAAGAGCTGGGGTACAAACCAGAATCGCTGGAGGTGAGAGGAATCACCAGACAGAGTGGGGAGCAGAACAGGCAGACTGACTGAAACACACTGCTGAGGGGAGCAGCGGGCAAGGCAGGAGCGGTCTACCGCACCATTTGGGTCCTCTCCCTGGCCCGCAGCAGGGATTGAACTCGTGCTGCAGTGGCTGCGGTCTGCTTCATAGTGCATTGCTTAACCCACTGCGCCACAGGGAGGCCCGATAAGGAAGTCTTAATCTTGCTTCTCACCAAGTGATCTTTCAACTCTCTAAAGACTTTCAATAACTCCCGTCCTAGTTAAATTTACTATAATGGCTTCCTCTTTGCAATGAGAACTTCACTAATAAATGACAAATGTTTTTTTCATATTATGAAAGTCAGTTAGTGGCTTTAAAAAGATGAGGCAGTGGTGTATTTTTTAAGAACACCTAAAACCATTGAGAAATGTATAACTGAATTGATTTAAATTCTCCTTTCCAAATGACAGGAATTTTCTTAAGAATATCTTTCTGATCTTAGTAAATGAACTCAAAATGATCATGGTTGAAAATGGAAAACATATTTTATTAAGGTATATTACCCGACAGACCACTCTTTTTTTATCTTTGTTCAATAATATCCCAGGGAGCAATGGAAATAAAAACCCACCTAATAATAAGATCTGTGGGACTTTTTATCTGGTGCTTCATTTCAAAATGTTGTTGACATGAGTTACTAAAGACAGGACAATTTTAGTGAATTGATGTAATTTTAGCACATATCTTCCTGATTGTTTTGTATGAAAAAAAGAGAAGTGTCACCAACAAATGCTTCTTATACCTGTTTAATCTCTTGTAGAATATCGCTGATGATTTGAATGTGAAGTTATGATTTAGTTGAGCCTTTTCCTTACTGAGGTGCTTTAGTTTAACTCTAAAGCCTGAGGGCAATGGGGATTAACTAGCCTTGCTCTCTATATAGCTACACTTCAGCACACAGAAGTGTGATTTCTACTTGGTTCAAGCTGAGCTTGGTACCAGGAAACCTTAAGAATTAAGTTTCCATCCCATATGGTATGTTCTTCAACAATTATCCAAAACCCAAATCCCAAGAAAGCCCTCTTATAGTCATATTTGCATGTGTTAATAACTACAATAAAGGTCCTAATCTGACAGACTCAGTAGCAGAAGAAATGTCTTGATGGAAAATCAGTGCTCCGTGGTCTTAAGGATCACATCCCAGGGTGGATAAGAGTCAAACTTGCAGAATTTTCCTTACTAGAATGGGAAGCATGATCTCTAGGAAAGTGTTCCAATTTCTTCAATATTTTCTTTCAGTTCTTGTGTATTATTACTGCGAAAAATAACTAAGAAATTGAAATATACGATTATTCTTTTAAATATGATCTTTTTATCTTTCATATTCCATTTTTTCATTTTCTTTCTTTGTTCCAATCTTGTTTTGCTTGTCTCTAGATTTATGTTTTCATGTAAACATTGAAAACGATTATACACTAAAATCATATCTCTACTATTTGCATCATAGAGATCAGATGTATTATAATATTCCTTTTCAAAATGCCATTTGAAAAGAAATGCAAGGTTTTTCTTACTTTTGTTATTTTGACTTTATGATGCTCTTAAAATACTTTCCCTTCCATTTTTATTTAGCCCTTCAGTCATTTTAAGCCTAGTCAACAGGAAGTTTAAGCATACTCTAAACATGTTCAATTTTATTCCTCAAGGGTCCATGTTATCTGTCAAATCTCATGTCATTGTATCTTGATATGCCATTAGTGCTACCGAACTTTGAGAATTCTTGCTGGCTTTATTGCCGTAATGATAGGAATTTAGAAAGAAACCCAATCAAGGATTCAAACAAGGACCTTTTATTGTGAATGACAAAATGATAGAGGGGCAGACTGAACCACACTCAGCCTGAGTGCCATGGGGGCCCTAGTTTTATGTAGTTGATCCTCAGGGTGGGGTAATAGGGGGCAAGGTGTTGACTGGTGAGGTTTATACCAGATAAACTCAGTAATAGGAAGGTCAGATAAATTATTAAGTGATCTCAATGAATCAACAAGGATCAGGTTCCAGGAACCCTGTATCATTATCTTAACAGATGTATATTTTGTGAATGGAGATACCAAATAAAACTTTTTATATTCCTTTCTCTACTGCAAGTAAATGATAAATACAAAGAAAATGACTTACTTGTCCACATTTGGTGTTAAAATGTTCAAAGTCAAACGGATGCAAAGAAATTAAGTAACATATAAAGAGGAGCAAATAGTAAACACAAAGTAAAAAAAAATCACATTTTTGAATAATAAAAATGCATATTTAATGAAACTTGAAACACTATGTTTATACTGTTAACACTAGGAAATATAATTATAATGCTAATTGCTAGATGGGAGAAATGAAAGTACAGAGATAGTTTTAGACATTGTAAATCTGTTTATAATTTTAAAAATCAGATACTAAATAGCAATAAAGACATTTATATGCACACACCTTATAGTTACATATCACCTTGGGGTCTTTGGGGTGTTTGTGTTTCTAAGTTTATGTATAAAAAAGGCATAACTTTAATTCACAAGATACTCCTTGATGCACTACAGATTATTTAAAAAGATGGGGGGAGGGAACCTGTATATAACTGAAGTATACAGACATCCAATGGGACATCAAGCAAGCAATTATTACTTTATCATTAAATGTATTTTTATGATGGAGACTAAAGATGTGAGAGCCATTTTGAAATGTTATAATAAATTGTAAAATAAGTTTTTATTTCTTCAATGATTGCAGTTGCAATAACATATTTATACTGTGCATGTATATGTTCTATTTGAAGCATGAGAATAAAAGAGTACTTAATAGATTTGTTATGTGAATTAAATGCAATCATAAAGTGCTCAGAACAGTGTCTGGCTCACAATCAGTCTTAAATGTGCTATAGAACTATTAGTTTTGTGAAATAACATAAGCAAATTTTATAAGTTGAATAGCAAGGAACAACCGTTGAGTCAGCGGGTGCACTCAGTCAGCTTAGATGGTAAAGAGAGTGTTTTTCAGCTTTCACCCCTGACTCCTTGAATGAAGACAGCTAGGAACTAAGGGTGGAACAGACTGCCACTGGATCTTAAAAAGACTGAGCACAGGCAGGCTGGGTCTCTCTTTGGCATTCACTTGCACCCTGGTCTCCACTCAAATGATGCCATCTGCTGGTAAGAGACACAGATCACATCTTGCCAGGTGCTACCATCATGCTTTAATAGCATAGTGTATCTGGTTCCTGAGATTTCTTCCTTCCTACTTCTATTACCTGGGGGTTACTTCCTTTCTTTTTACTTCGTTCTTCTCATCCAGAAATTATGACAATACTGATTTTTTTCAAATGGTTATCATCAGGAATAAATTAGACAGTACTTTTAAAGAAGTTGGAATTTAGCAGATGTTTATATTAAAATTTTACTATGATTTTATTGGACTAAGTTAAAAACATGTGAGATATATGATAAACTTTAGATTTCCATGGCAAAATACTATATGTTAAATAAACCTCTATAATTTATTCACTAAATTATTGTATGTAATTTTAGTTTTTTATCAGTGATACTTAGAAAAACAGAGCCAGGAATATCATGTTTAACTACTATAGGATACTAAGGAATTCTCTGGTAATAAACTATAGAAATATGTTAAACCTTACAGACATAACAGTAAAATATGAAACAGTGAATTAATTATATGAATTAATTTAGTTCCCACAGGTAGTAGTTAATATGCACAGAAAAAAAAATTATTTGAATGATGAAATATTTTATCTAGATTTATGCTGGGAAAAATAGTGCATTAAATGACTCACTTTATAAATGACATTTAGAGACAATCAAATGAAAAATATAAAAATAAAATTTTATCTCTGTCTACTTTTTTGATTAACATTAAACCCATGGTTTTTGCCTGGCACAGTTCAAAACTGAGATAATAAATTGTTTCATATAGGGAAAACACCCCATGCTATAAACTTCAGATATATCTTTGCATGTTTATTCACAACAGAAAGTTCAAAAAAGGAGAATATATATATTGGGACTATATATATATATAGACTATATTAATTTGAAAAGATTCTGTACAGAGACAGTAACCAAAACAAAGAGACAGCCCACAGAATAGGAGACAATATTTGTACACCGTACATCCGACAAGGGGTTGACATAGAAGATCTACAGAGTTCATACAACAACCCGATCAAAAAATGGGCGGAAGAACTAAATAGGCATATCTCAAAAGAAGACACATGATGGCTATCAGCACATGAAAACTTTTTTAATCATCACTTTTCCCTCAAAGAAATACAAATCAAAACCACAAGATACCTCCTGGCACATTTGTTTTAAAGAAAAAAACAAACAAAAAAACCCAGAAACAACATATGGTGACAAGGATATGGAGAAAAAAGAACACTCTTACACTATTGGTAGGCGTATAGACTGGCCCGGCCCCTATGGAAAGCAGTATGGAGTTTCCTCAAGGATCCAGAATTCCACTTTGGGAATCTAAGGACACAAAAACACTAATTGGAAAAGAAAGCTGTACTCCTGTTTTTACTGCAGCACTATTTACAACAGCCAAGATATGGACACAATCTAAATGCCCAAAACAGATGAATACAGTACACACACACACACACACACACACACACACACCTGGATACTACTCAGTGATCAAAAAGATAGACACTCATGAAAATTTGCATCAACATAGATGGAGTTGGAAGGGATCATGCTAAGTGAAATAAGTCAGAAGGAAAAAGATAAACACTGAATGGTGTCACTAATGGCGAAATATAATGAAACCAAACAAAGGGTCAAAGACAAAGTATAAAAACATTACTTGAAAACTGACCATAGATCTGGGGTATCCAAGAGGGAGAAAGAAAAAGAGGGATGAAGAGAAAGGAGAACTATAGGTGCTTTGGTGGTAGAAGACCTATAACAACCATACCTATAATGCCAAAATATTTGCAAAGATGTGAAACAATGATACTACGTTAATAAAAAAAAATAGAGTTTTAGTTAAAAAAATAAATGGGCAATGCACCAAGTATACCTGGGTCCCAAATATACATGGTACTAGAATTCTAATTCTAAGTGACATATTGAATGGATTTGTTATAGATTGGTAAGTTTAATTGTTCCTTTCCCAAATTAATATGTTCAAGTCTTAACATTTATTTTTTCCCAGTGTGACCTTATTTGGAAGTGAGATCTTTGCAGATATAATTAGTTGCGGTAAGCTAAGGTCATACTGAGGTAGGGTGAGTCACTATACCTTATAAAGAGAAATTTGGAACCCAGGCTGACAGAGGGAGGATATCTTGGAAAGGCTGTAGTATGTTTACCACAAGCTAAGGAACTACCATTAGCTAGGGCAGAAGTTTTGAATAGTTATTTCCCCAGTGCCCTCAGAGGGAGGATGATCCTACTGAAACTTTGATCTTGAATCTCTAAAATGAAAAACTGTGAGATAGTAAATTCCCATTGTTTAAGCTACTTGACTTTCAGTACTTTAGAACGGCAGCAGGAACAAACTAAAACAGAATTTAGTAGCTCATTAACATTCCCATCACAATGCCAGCTCATAATTCACAAGATGTTTCTCTCCTTAACAATTCTGGAAAATGTAAAGCTGCATCCATATTCCATTTCAAATATAATGTGTATTTTAGATTTAAATCTCATTTCGCTAAATCAAAATGATGTGAAAGGCAAACAGGATGTAAACTAGGACAATTAGACATAAAAACAGAACTGAAAACTGAGAGGGAGGATTGCAGAGGGAGCTCCAGACTCCTGGAAGAGACCAGTATGTAGTTTGGAGCCCGCAAGAATCTGCTACACAACATCTCAGCTGTTTTATTGGCATAAAAGCTATACATTTTCTTTCCTTTCCTGATTAATAAATATGGCTTAAATAGATAAGCTAAAACTTAGTGTGGAAACTGGGGAAAGAGCATACAACTTTATGTCATATCCTCTCCTATGTACTGGATGGTCTGAAATTCTAAGAATACAGTTTTGTTTTGTTTTTTTATCATGGTCCTAGAGGTTTGCTGATTTGGCCTTATCATAACAACAAATATTTTAGCACATATCATATATTATTTAATACTATATGTTATAATCTATACCATAACACAGAGATCCTTAATATTTTGAGTATATGAAATTTTAATATTTTTCTGGCACATAATAGAATGAGTATATAAGCTATTTCA
Organism: Galemys pyrenaicus; assembly: GCA_019455555.1. Lineage (NCBI taxonomy): Eukaryota > Metazoa > Chordata > Mammalia > Eulipotyphla > Talpidae > Galemys > Galemys pyrenaicus. The sequence goes on from JAGFMF010011862.1 coordinate 9,573,259, forward strand.
TAATTTTCTTCACGATATAGAGAGGTTCCTAATGGTTCACACTTGTATTTACAATTTGCATATATAACTTATTCTTAAAGTAATTATTTTTGAAGTGGTACCCAGATTATACAGTTGAAGAGGCTAGTTCAGAAAGATTGTGACTTTACATAAAGACAGAGAACTTGCCATTATCTGAACAAAGATCTGAACTGCAATCTACTACTGAAACTCATACATCTTTTTTTTTCTTTTCCTTTTGTATTTTTATAGAGAAAACAATCAACTGAATAAAAAGTAAAAACAATACACCCATGAGGTCATCCACCATTGGTACAGCCTTTATAATTCTACCACTTCTGTTTCATCTTTAATTTTACCTAATTCCCATCTTCCTCACTTGATCATCTCTAAAATACATTATTTTAAAAATATTGAATCATTCATAAATTAATGCAGATAGTAACTTTAGATTTATTCAGGTGATACCTGGGAGAGGGCAGTATGGTGTGGGATACCGTGGTGAGTCTCTAGAAGCCTCATCAATACTCATGGAATGTTCATGTCACACATGTGATAAAGCATCTCTACAATAAAGCAGATACTTCCTGGTGGATGTGAGTTGTTCTATATAATTTATTGTGAAAGTATTATATTCTCAGCAGAGGTCAATGTGAAAAAGCATGTTATATTTATTTATATAATGTAATTACTTATCCTTAAATCTATAAGAATGAATCATTTTTGAAAGTTTGATGGAAACAAATTTTTATCACTGTGACTTGAAAATATTTGGAAAGGCCAATTTTCTTAATTCAAAACCAAGCTGATGGAAAAAAAAATCATTTCAAATGACTTTCTGCTAGCCCAGAATTTCCAATGTTCATTTTTTAATGAATCTGCATTTTTATATCTTGCATCCATAATTGACTATTTTCATACAAAATCAGCTGACTACTGAACAATGAGAATTCAATATGCTAGAATGCTTCTGTAAGCACAAAGTATAAATTTAAACACAAAGAAATGTGCCTGCTCTAATAAATTCAATATAACTTATTTGCAGCTTAAAGATTTAATTCTTAGACTGCTTAATTTTGCTAAAGAGTACTTTAGTTAGCACTTGGAATTTTAAGACCAATGCATTTATCTCTCATGACCCATTATCTTATGGCCATTCTTAAAGAACAAAATCACACCACTTTATCACTAATCTTATTAAATGAGACATAAAATTAGAAAATCCCTTAAAATATCGTTGATATATTAATACTTTACTATAAATATGAATACACTAACATTTCTGACCCTCTAAACATCCAGGGACAATGCTAAGGACATAATCATAGCTCTGATCATTATGTTTTCCTGCTTACCAAGTAAGTCTGTGTTCACATTGCTTGTTAAAGCACAATGCAACCTGATTTTATCAATGAGTAATAACATGAAATAAAGGCAGAGTGGATTTCTTTCATATGGAATTTCCTTGTCTTTATTGATATTCTTTCATATTTGCATGATTATGCCAAGTATAGTGTATATTGCATGATTTGGAGCAGGAGCTGAGGTCGCAGGAAGAGTTTTATGCCATTAAGCATCACATGATCGCATAGCAATGTCCTTCTCCCTAAAGTCAAACTTTCTAATAGTCAGCCCCCCCTCAGACTTTGCTCAGCTACTCAACTTAGATTTATCAATAGAATATAGGCATTTTCTAATGTGCAGAAGCGTATCAATTGAAGAGAGCATACACTTATCAGTAACTTGCAGTACTACAATCTATGTAAGTCATATGGATCTGACTGAAGTTTGTGATGCTATTTACCTACACACAGTTCCATCAAACCTGATGTCAAGGATGAGGGAAAAGTTAAACTGAATTCCTAAATGAACAGGATACCACTGTTATCTTTTTCTTTGCAATTGAGCTTATCAATTTTCTTCCACAATAATAAATTTTTTATAGGTTTCCTTATTCACCAAAACCACACAAAAATGTCATTTAGACTAGAAGGACCTGATAACTAAATGTGGGGTTATTTATGATAAGTGTATCTGTATGTTAAGTGACTCAATTTTGCAAACTGTTTACACCTACAGGGTGATATTTTCTCTCCATCATGTCAGTTTCATAGGGACTCTCAGGCTTTGGTTGGACTCAGAACAGTTAAGATTGAATCATGACTCTGTCCATCAGTTGTATCATCTTGAGCAAAGTATATAAAACTTTCTGATTTACCTTCTTAGCAGAATGTTGTTGAAAGGATTGACTCGGATAATATATATCAGTTTCCTGTGTTCAAATAACTTCTTTGGGAGTGCTAGCTGAGTTCACAATAATAGTCTTTCTTTGAAAATGTCACCCAATGGGAAGATTCCCAAAATCTATGACCTTACACTCATGGCCACAGATCCAAAGGTGGCTGCTAAGCTGGGTAAAATAGCCAAAGACTCCTAGCAATTTGGGAACAAGCAGTGACATTAGTGAAAGCGAGAGCATATAAATTATATTATTGTTTGCAAGCAGGAGATAAAGCCTACCAACCAAACCAAACCAAAACAAAACAAAAAGCCTAAAAGGAACTGAAATAACTAAAAGAAGAAAACAAACTAAGGGAGAACACATTGCTAAGAACATTTTCAGGTCCTCCTTTTAGTATAGTGTAAACATCCTACTGTTTCTGGCTCCAAAGTTATTTTTTTTTAACATCTCATAAGTAAGTTTGCTGTACTAAAGTCCATGCCTACACTGTGGTAAATACTCACTAAACATCAGAACAACTACTAGTGCCTTCCACAATGCTTTGCTAAATCTTTTACTGCCTTAACCAGATGTATACAAAATACACATATATACATGTAAAATTATTTATTAAAAGAATAATAAACTAAGAGCTCCTTGTTTTTTAAAAATAAAAGACTTTTTATTTCAAAATCAGAGACCTATATTAAAACTTATTAAAATATTCTTTAGTGAAAGAGAACAAAAATAAGAAAAGTAGGTCTAATCAAAGAAAAAAGATTTCTTACATGGATAAGTAATAAAAGGTAGGATTTCTCAAATCTTCAGTCAATTGATGCAAACAAAATAAAGTTTTCAATGGACATTAACCCAGTGGTTATAATACACAGAAAAATCATATCCACTCACCTTCATAACAGGAAAGAATTCTCAGGTAAGTTACTGGAAAATGGTACTTTGGTTATTTTACAGTATATTTGCCCATCTAGTATTAATGTAACACAATATGAATTTGTGCAAGCAAAACCACCATCATGAAGAATAATCAGCAAATGCCAGGTCTCAGCAATATGTCAACATTTGTTTTTTGCTTCAGGCAAAATCTTTAGAAAAAACTGTTTCCTTGAATAAGTAAATATGCTAATACCTGAGCACTTAAATAATTTGCTCTTACAGACGCCTGTCTTCAAAAAAGGAGCAAACATATTATGTGTCCTTCAGAAAAGATTAGATCTAAATATACTGCTTACTGAACAAAAATACCTTTTTTTTTTGGTAAATTAGACTGAGAGAGGCAGATGTTTGAACATCTCACATTTCCACCACTTCTTTTCAAATCTCAAGGAAGTCTCTTAGCATCCCTGTAGTACTTTGATGAAAACATGATTTCTAGTGAATGTTTTCCTCTGTGAATGACTTTATAAAACTTACCAGCATTCTTCTCTGCTAAGATGGAGCCTCAACCATTTTCTCTCTCAGGAGACTTTGATCTCTTAAATTAGGCATAATGTGTCCATCCAACTTCTCACATTAAACTGTGTATGAGAGAAAAAGCAAAACATTTGGAATCTTTTCTAGTCTCAGCTCCTTATTTCCATTTGATACTAATCTATCAATTATTTTGGAAACACCAAAACTGTTGGTTTTGAGCAATCTAAGGCTAAGACTATCCAGATATTGTTGTAGGTACACATCCAGACTGTGTAAGTCTTCCCAAATTCTCAGAGTTCAAGTCCTGAAGCCAAATAGGCTTACAGACACACTGTAAGTTTGCAGAGAATCCTTAATGCCCTGCCATACTACATCCATATTGGAAATTCCTGGTTCTCATTATGTGAAAAAGTGCTGTATATGTTTGATTGATTTCTAAAGTTCTTTGTTAAAGATATTTAAATTTTAGTAGAATATAAAACTCATGAATAACGAATCTTTGTTTCGTTTAAAAACAATTCTCAGATACTAACAATCTTAAACATTTAAGAATTTTGTAATGAGTATTAAAAAGCAACATCTTAATAAATGTAAAAGAAAAACTGAAAACTGAGAACTTCCCAGTCATAGAAGATTTTAAGACTAATTTTCTAGCCCTAAAATATGCCTATCTAGAAAATATGCCCAAGGCTTTGTGCACTGTTAAAGACAGACATTCAGGTTTCTATGCACCACATTTTGCCAGTGATAAAGCTATCGTTACCTTTGGAGTCAAAATTCCCCATATTTACACAGGTTTAAGCTTAAGTAATTACTCACTAGAATTATAATTAGATAATACTCTCCTGTACACAAAAGGCAATAAGTTAATATCAGGGAGTTGGTAATAAGAGACCCTTGATGAAGATGATTTAAAATCTCTCTGTTTTAAAAAAAAAAGTAAACCCCAAGTTGTGCTTTTAGGATAATTCTTAAGGGAACCATACTGATTTTACTTATATTACCTTATAGAATAAGCATTCTCATATTTGTTCATTTAAAGTCTAGATTATCACTATTAACCACAATTAAGAACCTGATAAACAATCAGACCTAGAAATAATCCATATAACATTTTAATTAATTCCTGGTCTCTTTCTTCTTGACAGGTCCAACTGAGGATGCTATTAAATCAAAATGTCTATTATGCAAACATACTTGGTCTTTCTTAGCACAGTTTCTGTTTTGGAACTATTTGTCTTTGATTAGAATATTCTGTTTTCTGATTTTAGTGACTCCCCCCAGGCTGGAATGCAAGTGCCATATCCATATACTATGACAGCCCACACTATACCACAGATATTTATATAAGCATCTCACAAACTCATCATTTCATTATTTAGCATAGCTCCCTAGATAGAAATCAATTTTATCAAGGCTAACATGAAAATTGCCAAATTATTTTAAATTGACACTATGATGTAAGCAGAAGCTAAATGTCTGTTCAGCTACCTTGTATAGCGAATGTTCCTGATTTATGATTTTAAGACTTTCTAAATTTAATGTCATTTAAATTTGGCTCACATTAAATATATTAATATCACAATTTTAATGTGGTATCCAGAAATCTCTTTAATTTAAAATAACTTTCAAATATAAATGAAGTATGAAATATTCTAAATGACAGAATTTATATTTTCGAGAGACTATGAAATAAAAATTTCAAAAGTTATGTTGAAGGCAAGTTTCTTATAAAAGTTGTGTATCTATATTGATGCATATCACAATGATGTTATATCAATGGAATAATTTTTAACATCTCTGAATGATAATTAAATGGTGACTGATGGCAGAATAATATAGCTATTCTCTCCTGGAAAACAGTGTTAAGAAATTCAATATTAGGCCCTCTCTTATAGCAAAAGGGGTTGAAAATTTCACAGTGAAGCTATCTACAGTCACTGCAGCACAAGTCTGATAGCTGGCCAGGGAGGTGACCCACATGGCTAAGCAGACCTTTCCTGTCTTGCCTGCTGTTCCCCTCAGCAGTGTATTTCAGTCATTCTTCCTGTTCTGTTCCCCACTCTGTCTCTGGTGAATCTTCTCACTCCCCACACCTCTGGCCTGTCCCCCAGTTCTTATATGCATATATAAAACTAATGAAAAAAAGAAATTCAATTATTTTCATGCCTTTTATGCAAAGTTAGTTTGAAACATTTCATTGTTTTTAAAATAAAATTCCAAGTAGTCTCATATAATTCTTAAAAGCAGTAACACAAAATGATTAAAGCATTATTTCCATTTGATTTCACACTGTGACCAAGTGGCAACATCATTTACAGCTGAGTTAATCAAAGATAATTAATTACTGACTTCTGGAAATCATGGGGCATTAGAGTAACTAAGATTATGAGTCACTTTAGAGTTGCCTCAATAAAATGATACTTAAAATTACCAAGAGTTTATCCTCACTTCCTTGAAAAATATGAATAGAGTGCCTTTTATTTGATAAGACTGTGATAATTTCCAAAATACTGTACAGTTACTTTGTAGGTGAAGTTTTTTCTTCATTAAGAAATAGTTATTTCCATGAAGAAAATATATGGAAGTTTTCTCATATAGTGTTTATTATGAATACTTATGGTGGTAAGTTATTTATCTTTCATATAAATATTCATCTCTACCCCATGACCATTTCTTTCTCTGTGTAGATACAAAATAGTTACTTCAATGAAATATCAAAAATAGACTTAAAGATCCAGAAAAATGAATCTTCAATTATTTATGCAATTATTTCTTCAAGCCAGAGTAGTTATCTCCCATCCTGATTAACTCTGCTTTATCAGTCAACAATTCAATATTCCTTTGAGTCTCAAATGCCTTTGAAAACTGATAAAAACTGAATTTTCTCTTTGAAACTCACACCCCCACATACACAAACACAATACTCTTTCACTGGAAAAAAATATAGAACACACACATATAAATATACATGCCATCCTAAACAGCTGCAATTTGTCTGAGTTTCAGATGATTAATAGACCCCCTAAGATCCCACAATAGTTCCAAGATCATGATAGGCAATATGTGGAAATATGCTTTTTATTACTTATTCAGAAGTGTAAGGCTAGTTTCACAACAGTCAGAGTCTAAAGACATTTGATGAACAGAAAGAGCTGAAGATCTCAACAATATTTCTCCCTTATTACCAGAGAAATAGAGTAATTTTTTGCTCTTTTGTTTTTAAAACTGAATTAAATTTATATTTAAAATAATAATAACTTTGAGGCGTTGCTAAGCAATGTACGATGTATGGGTCAAATACAAAATAATCACATATTCTCCAGAAAAAAGAAAAAAAGATTATTTCTAGAAATATCCCTAAATTTAGGTAATCTTTATTCTTTAAGTTTATAGTAGCTTTTTTCTGTAAATTACTGGACCATCATGGACTTTAATTCTACATACCAAGTGACATACTTGGGAAAGCATACGCTGCACAACTTAGAAAAAAAATTGAACAAATTTGGGGAGATAAGTACATCACACTTTCATAATTTACATAGATCAAAAGTTCTGACTTATAGTATTTTCTTCTCTCTTGAAGATTATCTTTTAACATTTCTTAAAAGGCATATCTGTTGTCAATGATGCTGGTTTTGTGTTGATAGCAGAGTATGTATGTCTCCATCACATTTGTAGGAAGTGTTCATTCATTATAGAATTCTATACTGGTTAATTTTTTTCAACATTTTAAATATTTCATTCCTCTTTTTGCTTGTTTTAATGTTTCCTAGTATGACGTCTAAACTAATTCTTAACCTTATTTCTCTGTAGTTAAGAAGTTTTATTCATTCTGATCCCACTTTGGTTTAATGCACTTTGAATATATTTTGTTTCTATGTAAATTTTTGGTATGTATCCTGATTGGTGTCCTCTAAACTTCTAGTACCTGACTTTGGTGCCAACATGAATTTTAGAAATTATTGACCTTATTTCAATATCATCTGTTCTATTCCCTTCTTCTTCTCTGGTATTCCAATTATATCTGCTTTTCACCTTTGAAATTATTCCTAAATATATGGATGTTCTGTTCTATTATTTCAAATGCTTTTCTCATGCAATTACATTTTATAAGTTTTTATTGACATTGTCAAACTCCCAGATTCTTATATTAACTGTTTCTAGTCTACTAATGAGCTCAAAAATAGTTTTGATTTCTAATAATGCCTTTTGATACTTTCCTAGTGTTTCCAACTCTTTATATTGCATGGCTGTGCTGCATATTGTCTATTTTTCCATCAAAAACTGTAACAATCACAGTTATTTTAAATTCCTGATAATTTTAAATCCGTCTGCTATTTCAGTTTGGTTCTAACACATACTTTAGGTGATGTTTTTTCTTCCTTTTTAATATACCATGTATTTTTCGTTGAAAGACAGACATTACTTATCAGGTGACAGAAACTAATATTAATACTAACAGATCTTTAATGTAAGATTTTATGTTAACATGACTTAGAATTGTGCTTTTTTGAAAGTAATCTTTGCTATAGATTAAGTGTTAGGGCCTTCGAACATTTCTATTGTCCTTATTTTTTTCTCACCTGCTATCCTTCTGTTTCCATAACAACTCCTTTTTAGATAGTATGGGAATGTCATAGCTGATTGAGCTAAAAATCTGTTATTATGTTGGATCCTTGTTGGTGTGATGATAAAGTGAGGGGAGAAGTATTCTATATGCTTATGCTTAAATCTCATTCTTTCAAAATAAAAAAAAAAATCTCAATCTTTTAGTAGGTCTGAACCAAGGATATGATCTTCACAATCCTCATTAGTTTTCATTATTATTTTTTGATGTTCACTGTCTCCAATAGAAAAGCTACTGGTGTGCACAGTAAAGAACTTCAGTGAAAAGTTTGAAGCACTAACTAGAGTACTAGAGTACTGAAATGTCGTGTTTGTACATTAGTTATCTGACAATTTTGTATAAAGTCCTTTACAGAACTTTCAGGAGACAATTAATATAGGTCAGTATATATGCTATCTATTAAATAACAACATGATTTGATTTTAGGGAATTATTATTAAAAGATTCCAAAAGAAATGCCCACATTATGAATAATTGGACACATGAGCCAAATGATATATACTCTGAAATAAAGAATGTCAGAAATGACAATCTTCTAATGACATTTAGTTGTGAATTTAGTCCAGAAAGAAACCAAAGCACAAAACCATATTATAGCAATTCGTTTTGCACAAAATGTTAATGATCTCATTTGTTAACTTCGGAAACCATTTTGGAAAGTGTAATGATTTTAAAATCAGGAGCCCGACATAAAATTCTTGTGTGACAGGCTGTTTCTTGCAGAGCAACAAAAAGCTGCAGATATAAAATTACATTCATGCCTAATCAATCATTTTGAGCACGCTCACACTCGAACTGTTTTCATGGTCACAAGGACTAAACAGTGAGTTAATGGAACCTGAGTGTTTTCTCTGTGTTGACAGGGCTAGGGAGAAGGCAAGTAATGAGACTAACATGTTTATTTTTTATTTTTTTAAAGATTTTATCTATTTATGCATACAATCACTGGGGTACAGGTCAGAGGTGTGGGGGGGTGGTGAGAGGATTCACCACAGAGAGCGGTAGCAGAACAGGTAAATCAACAGAAGTACACTGCTGAAGGGAGCAGCGAGCACAGCAGGAGAGGTCTGCCACGCCACGTGGGTCCCCTCCCTGGCCGGCAGCAGGGATCGAACTCGTGCTGCAGGGCTGTGGTTTGCTTCATAGTGCGTTGCCCAACCCACTGCGCCACCAGGCCCTGAGACTAACATGTTTAAAACATCAACAGAGGGAAAGAAAAATATATTTTCCCTCTACTCCTTTCACATTCTTGAATGGCTTCCCTACAACAAAACACATAAGAAATAAGCACAGACTTACTTTTTTAATATAAATTTCAAGTGATCTTTAAGACTCCTTAAGAAAATGAAGATCTAAAAAAGGTTCAACCTGAGTGTTTTTATACGAATTATCCAAAAAATTCATTAGATAATCAGAGAAGATTCAAAGTTGGGAAGAACCTATATAAAGCAGTCAAATAGAATTTACCCACTGAGAGCTGTTCCAAATTAGAATTAACCTTATACAGATAGAACAGTGATCGAGTCACTGACATTAAGAATGGAGTTATTCTTGACAGGAGGGGATTGTAATTCAAGGTTGTCCTGACCTAAATATGCAAACTTCCTGACCTAAATATGCAAACTCCATGCCTGTGAGGTCTCCAAAACCTTCTTTAGATTTGGCATTTGCTCTTGGTTCATCTGCCTAGAGAAATAGCACTCCCCTCCCTGAGAAGCTGACTCCCAAAAGTAAATTCAAGACAGAAAGAATGTTAATGTGGTTGCTCATATATGTATTCTATTGTTCTTTCTTCAAGTATACTAACTGATCCTCTCCTCCAATTAAACTGTTCTCTATGTAATTTAAATTCTATAATGTATTTTCAGTTATAAAATTTCCATTTGGTTCTACTTCATGTCATCTCTTGCTTGGGTCATAATTTATATTTTTCTTTTTTCATTTATCTTAAGGTTAATTGCAATTGATTATTGTTTTTATAATGGTTATTTTAAAATCTTCACTGGGTAGTTCTAATATCTCATTATCTCTATATTAGAAGGTTGTGTGTTTTTCTCATTCAAAATTTGAGTTCCCTGTTTCTGGACATGGTGGAAATATTTTATTGTGTACACTTTGATTATAATGCTAAAGCACTGTATTTTATTTAAATTTTTAACAGTTAACAAGCCTATTTGTGTTTGCATGAGGATTTGGTACTTGTGGGTCCAGTGATAATTTAATTTTTAGGGTCTTTATGATGTTTTTCGTCTGTTTTGTCTCATGTCCTTGGAGTTCCTACTATTACCTTCTAATGTTGTCACAGGGACATAGATATTTCTATTATTTCTAGATAGACGATAGGAAACTCTTCACTAAAATAAAAGAAAGTTACTTAGCCCCTGCTTATTTTTGTTGTTTCAATTCCAAAAGAAATTCTATCACTCCTGAACAGGCTTCTCTGTATTTTCTGTAGTTCTCCCCTATGATCCATGCTTCAATACACCTACCTGAACTATATTCTGCTACTTTGCTGGGGTTTAAAGTACAGTATGTCTTTGTTACATTATGAAACAGGTAAGGTCATGAAAGACTGTTCTTCCCTTCCTGTTATTCCAAGTCTTTTCTCCTTAAAATTTGTCATATCCTGTGTTTGTTTTTCTGTGTTCTATTTTTCGGTTTTATAGTTTTTCTGAAGGAGAATTGGATAACTCTGAGTCTATCTTTCTCACACTGGGTAGAAAACTGATAAGATCCTTAGAAACATTACTAATAAATATACTTAAGAATCTAAAAAAAAAAAAAAAAACAAGAGACTTCCCTGGTGGCACAAGGGGTTAAATCACCTTGCAATCCACAGCCACTACAGCACAAGTTTGATTCCCAGCCAGGAAGGTGACCCACATGACACAGAAGACCTTTTCTGTCTCACCCACTGCTCCCCTCAGCTGTATATTTCAGTCAGTCCATCTTTTCTGTTCTCTACTCTGTCTCTGGTACCTCTGGCCTGTACTCCAGTTTTGTATGCATAAATAAATCTTTTAAAAACAATAAAATAAAATAAAAACAAGAATAAACTAAAGTTACAATATCAAAATTCTAAGATCTTAATTGGCCCTGAGGAAGTTCTTCTTTTCTTGTAAATATATGTTTTCACATATTTCATATGTGAATTATATTGTAAATATATTTATTTTCACATACCAGGGCAATAGTAGATATAGTGCTTTAGACAACAATATTATAAACTATCAATTATTCTAATCCCCTTTAAATCCCTTACTACCCTGTATATATAAAACTCCTTAGAACTGCAGTATACAGTGTTATCAAGTGTCCTTTTAGAAAATCAGTCATGCTCTCAAGCGTGAACATGAAAGAAAAGCAGTACAAAACTTCATGCCATAATGGTAAAGTCAAGTTTATCATAAATGGTAAAGCAAGTATAAGTACAATGGTTCATTAATACAATGTAACTACAGATCAGTAAGATTCATAAGTAAAACCCAAGTCAATAGTTGGGCTGTAAGCAGTCACATGCGAAAAATTATGTTAAGCAACAGTCACCAAGTAATTAGTACTCACTGATTTATGGTTTTTAATAATTAATTCTTTTTTAAAGTCCCCCAAAGTCACAATTATATATGCAAAAAGTTCTTTAAGTCATTTATTTATTTGCTTCCTTTGTTTGTTTATTTGTTAGATGTTAATCACCAGCTGTTAATTTTTTTCCTGAATTTCTTTAGAATTCCATCTACATATTGTCTACTATTATAACATGGGATTCGTATAAATTTTAGAACTAGTTGATTTGAAATTAATGGCTGCTAAAAGAAAAGGCATCTCTAAATTAGAATACTGTTATACCAATATTATATTCTTGAGAGATGCAGTTAAATATATTTATTTCAAAGAACATAGTAGCTTGAGCAGAAATGGTGGCAGTAAAGGAAAAACTGAAGTGAAATAATTTGTTCTTGACATTTTTATAAGTATGTTGGGCTGACTCATTTAAAAACTAGCTTCCTAATTTAAATGCATGCTCCACCCCACTCTTTCGGTATTTTTTTAGAGAGAAAATTTATAATGAAACCAAAATCCCAATAGATCTTGGCAGCCTTGACCCTTTCAAAATTGTTTCTGCAGTATATAGAACTGTTTAATATTCTGTATCAAAAAAAAAAAAAAAGATCTCACCTGATAGGTAATAGTGTGCAAGGTTGGGGGTGAAATTCAGCACATCATTACAGTCATCATTTAGATGTAAATTTTAGACAGTGTGAATAAATATTTTTAAAATTTTTCTAAAAGTTTTTCAAAGCTCAAATTCAATTTGACAAATTGTTAGTGTTTGCAATAAAATACAGTCTTATTACATCATCTCATGGATTTTTGGATGTTTGAAATGTTTCTCTTAGTATACACCAATATATTGTAACTGGTTGTGTGTTCTTCTGTAACATACTTAAGATAGTATCATAGAATGTTATCTGATGATCACCTGCACTTGACATTCCCATTTCAAGAGCATGTCAGGAAAAATTTTCTGATTCCTTTTCACCAGAAAAGCAAACTTAAATTCACTGAACATCTTACAGTATATACAAACAATTTTCTACTACTTGGAAGAACATCTATTATTCATTAGCTCTTTATATGTCATTTTCAGAAACACAAGGCTTTATTACCATAGTAATTTGGTTAAAAATCAATATTAGGTTTGCCATCAACTGATCCTTTTCCTTAGTGTCATTTAATTATTAATATTCTGTTGTTATGGGGACAGATATGACACTGGGAGGAATGATTTTTATATTATTTAGCACATGCTAAAGAACAATAGCATTTTGTAATTTTTGCTTAGGTTGTACTACTGTTTCTTCAGTGGTCTCTAGAGGATTTTTTTTTTAAATGAAGCATATTAGTAAAGCATCTTAGACAAATTTTTTTTGCACTGTTAGAATATTCATTATGTTTTTAGGTGGAAATGCTTCAGAACAACCATTGGAAATACAATAGTTTTTTTTTTTTATAATAAGAAAGATTTGACAAGAATGCAAACTACTTGTCATAATGAATAAATTAGTTTTCCTTTATGCTTCCAGCATCAGAGTTTTAAGGGGACTTAAAATTTTAAGGGGACCATGTGAAGGAAACTCATAGTCAAAGAAACTGAAACCCAGTGCATAAATGTGTTGCCTGGCAAGCACCTGTAACATTTACTTTTTTATTACATAGAAAAATAGTTGTACTGGTTTTAGTAATTCTGCTTATGTGCTTTTTCATTTCATTGTGAAATATATATTTCACAGAAATAAAAGATCTGAAACCTGAATTTAAAGACTGAAAGATCTTAATCAAATACTTTATGTAAACAGGTAATTTCTGATTCTTAGAAATGTAGAAACCCATATAAAACTGAGATTAGAATATCACAATGTTGACTATAGAAAGTAGGATACAAGGCCTCCCTGGTGGCGCAGTGGGTTGAGCAACGCACTATGAAGCAAACCGCAGCCACTGCAGCACGAGTTCGATCCCTGCTGCCGGCCAGTGGGGGACCCACATGGCGCAGCAGACCTCTCCTGCCTCGCCCGCTGCTCCCCTTAGCAGTGTGTTTCATTCAGTCTGTCTGTTCTGCTTCCCACTCTGTCTCTGGTGAATCCTCTCACCACCTTGGACTCTAGCCTGTACCCCAGCTCTTGTATGTATAAATAAATAAATCTTTAAAAAAAAAAAAAAGAAAGTAGGATACAAAAACAAGAAAAGGAATTTAGGAAACTACAGCTAGGCAGTGAAATAATTACCAAATAACATAAATTTTAAAGGTGGAGATAAAAATATTTTGGTAAATTGTATTACATGTGAAGGAAAATGAAATAAAGGTCAACTGCAGGATTTTGTACTAAGACTAATTTTGAATCTGTGTTTATGAAATGCATAATTATGTACATTTATTAGACACACATATGGTTTGACTAATTGTATGCATATAATCATAGTTTCATGGAAAAATTGTCCTTATTTTTATTTTTAAAAATAATTTTGCCAATTCCTAATACCTTAATCTTACGATGAAATTGTATATTAGTTTGTTAAAGTCTGTGAAACTACTGATGTATTTTGACTGTCACTGTTTTGAATATATTAACTTTACTCTCAAAGCAAGTCAAATGTTTATTGCTTACTTAAATACAGTATTTATATAGAAACTATTATGTCTCACCTAAACAAATATCTTAAGGATAAAATTCAGTTAGCTAATTTCTATTCTCATTATACTAAACTTTTAAAAAAGATTTTTAATGAAATTATTGACATTCAAGTAAAATGTATATGATTACATATTTAATCAAGAAACTAAAACTGTGACCTAAGTCCTTTTAATCAAAATAGCACCTAGCACCTAGAAAGCATTATTTTTAATAAAATAATTTATGACTATAAGTATCAAAATTACATGAGAATGTCATTTGAATGCTTTTAAGAGAAAATCAAAGGTTTCATTAATTTGATCCAATGGCCTTTCATATTTAAATGGTTCCTTACAGGCAACAGAAATTTTTCACTAGACAGACATAATAATTAGGAAACAATTTACTTATTTATTACAATTAAAATTGGGTAGGGTTTTTAGAATATTCTAAATAATTACAAATTGATAAAACAAAAGGAGGTCAATTTAAAATATGTTTTTTAAGTAGGACTTACATTTTTGAAATTATTTTTCTACAATCCCCTTCCTTCACTCTGTACTTCCCTATTTTTGAAAAATTTATACCTAATTTCATGGTAGAAAAAATTTTGAAAACACCTAAATTAACCATGACTAGCTTTTACTTCTCTAGCTGGATATTCATTTTAGTTAATAAAAGCATAGTACATAAGCACATAATAAATAAATTTATATATTTATTGATCACTTTGAACTGACTTCTAGAACAGTAGAAGTTTAGAATATTTATTGCTTCAAGAGAGTATCTTTATTAAGTCCCACAGAGTAAAAATTGTATCTCTAAGTATTGATTCCATTTATTAGTAAATACAAACAAAACAAAAACTACAGGAAGAGAATAATAAAACACTTTAATAATCTAAGAATTTTTATGCTATATTAGAAAGATAATCATTTTCAAATGCCTATACTTATGTAAGGAAATGAAGATAATTCCATGAATAACTTACTGTTATCTCTCATAATGTATGCTATGTCTTTGGCATATTATATATGCAGCTACAATATTATATACTTGATTTCCTAAAATGTTTTGAATTACCTGGAAAAAATTATGTCCTTGAAATAATTGATTTAGAGTATAGGGAGTGGCTAGTTGTCCACGTTTAATAGTTGTACTTTCTTTGTTATCCTCATTGAGAGAAAGTAAGGGAGAGAGGAGAAAAGGGAGGAAGGGATGGAAGAGGGAAGGAGAGACAAAGGGGAGGGAGGGAGGGAGGAGGGGAGCAAGGAAGGAAGGAAGGAATGGAGGGAGGGAGGAAGGGTAGGAGGGAGGAAAGGAGAAGGGAGGAAGAAATGGGAGACAGGCAAGGGAAGCAAGAAGGAAGGAGAATGGAATGGAGAAAAGAATGAGAGAAGAAAAAGAAAGAACAATTACTGGAGTTTATCTGGGCCAGTAATAAATCTAAGTATTATAGGTGTGAAGTGTAATATTATACCACAGGTAAAGCAAATATGTTAGTATAGGAACAAATATGATATGCACATGCCCAGATAGTGGAAGTTCTGTGTTTGTTAGTAGACTGACCAATTCCAGTCTGTTCTAATTATTTGACTTCTCCAAATGTCACTAAGTCAGAGTGTTAAACTGTGGTCAGCGACTTTTTTTTTTTTTTTTTGGCAAAATTGAAGTGTGTCACAAAAAGGAAAGGCACAGTAGCATAGAAGTACATATTTTCCTTTGAAAGGTTTAATAAACAAAGTTGAGGCAAGGAAATCTCAAACCTTTGTACTAAGTCTTGGTCTAATGGAGGACAAAATTAATATTTATGTAAGAGAGGGTTAATGTTGGTAAGACAGAATACCATGAAATGCACAGATTAGTTCTGTCATATTACTGTGGATAGAGCTATTGTTTTATTTCCTAGTATGTTATGGAAAGTCATACAATTTCTAACTGCTTTTATAGACATAAAATCACATATATCTAGACTTAGATATTTTTGCACATTAGATTATTTTTCAAAATATTCACTCACCCTTCCCTTCTTTATGGAAAGACTTCTTACCAGGTGGGTTGGTCATATATTTTGCTGTTAGCATATATGGTATGAAGTCTTAAAGTGCATTTTTGATTGAACTTACCTTTTTCCAACTCTGCTATAGTTATGAGAAATAAAATATTCCTTGGGTAGTCACTCCCCTTTCAATCTGGCTCCAGAATAAATTCATCCCAAGCAAACCTGAGTGAAATTTACAGCTAAATATTCAGCTGGTAATGGAATCACTCAAAAACACTTAGCCCTTGTCAGTTGGCACCTTAGTTGACACAATTGTGGTTACTAGAAGAAATGGTTGCCTTCAAGAATTCATGTGAATTGTTATACAATATTATAATTAATTTTATACAAATTGGAAACAAACAGAAAGTCAGTTTATTATTTCCACTTTAGACACAATAGTCTTTGACAGGACGTGGTAAATGAGGAGGTTGTTAAGCAAAACATCTTCCTCTCCATGATCATATAAAGAAGGGAATAGGGCATCATTAGAATTTATTGTCCAACTGTTGGAGAAAGCTCTGCAGGGTTTTTCATAAGAGGGAAATTAGAATACAAGCTATGATAATTACTACTTATACACAGGAATAGTTTCAAATATTTAACAAGTAGAAAAGTATAGATAACATTCAACGTCAGTGGTTACAACAAATAAAAAGGATTTTAGTCATAAACAACTGGTATAGATGTAACGGTACAAGCCAGTTTAATATATATATTTTTAAAAAGTTGAACTATTTTTATTAAAGTGACAATGTAAAATATTCAAAGAATTAAAGGCTTATACAATCAAAACACTGCCCGTCATGGAAGGATCTTCCTGTAAAGCTCCAGAAGATTCCTTAGAACATTGGAAGTGCCATATTGGCAGTAATTCAATATCATATAAGTAACTGAATGGATAAAAATTAATCTGTCTTTACTTCCCTTGGGTTCCATTTTCAACCCCCAGCCATGCTTTTATGATCATATGCTAAATATTAGACCAATGTTTATTTGACCTTCTTAGAGAATGAAGTTGGCTAATGGAGGTAAAGGAGGACATCAATTGTAACAAGTCATCAATTCACTTTCCTTTCCAACAAGATGCATCTCTGACCTCTGATCTCTGATCAAAAGCTGATATAGGACTTTTGATACAGAAGCAATTCTGCCAGAAAGGGAAACTGTCATTCTAGATGTAATGCTCTTAGAGGAAATATTTTTCTTTTGAAAATCTATTAGAACAGGAGAAAAACTGAATTTGTCATCTTGATTGCTACCAGGTGGAATAGGTTTACTTGCTTGCATGCTTCTTTCAGTTATATTTTCTTCAATGAGCATGATCACTTCACAGGGCTTTGAAAATGGTTGAAGAAGAAATGATAATAGGGAAATATCTTCAAGAAAATATGGTTAGCAATATAGATTTTTAAATAGCATGGATTCATTTGTTTTTTTCCACACAACTACAAAGTCAAGACTCATCCTGCATTTTACATGTTTTCGCTATGCATTACTCATTTAAAAACACTAGCTAATAATGTGATAATTGTATTTAGAGTGTGTATATGGATCATATAATGAGTTTTTACCATCTAGGCAGATGAATAAAAAGACTGAGCAGGGAAAAATACATACATGCACAAATATGTACACTCATACACGTAGAATAATAAAAACGATCACAGGCAAGACATAGAAATTATCATGTAGACTATGACATTCTAGATACACACATAGCTAAGAACAAGGTACTGTAACTTTTCAATAAGTGATTGGTATCATGCCCCAGTTTGTTTGATTAGTGTCCAAATTTAACTTTGTCTCATCATACATTTCATCAAATGACATCATGGAAACATCATTTTCCAGCGGGAAAACAATACAGAACATGAAAATTAGATGAATCAGGTTACATGTCCTCTTCTCTTAAATATTCTCCCCCTAGATGCTTCTCCTCTTAGATATCTCTTCTCTTCTCATATGTTTCATTTCCAGAAGTTTCTAAAGACCTGCTATGACTGTGAAATCATGACCAGCTGTAACAGGTTGGCTGAACTACTGGATTTTATGGAATAACATTCTGGACTCATAGGAAGCTTTGTGATGCTATTTAGTTCTTAAAACAGGTATTAGTCTTCCAAAAACCCTGTTGAATTATATCTTTGTTTAATGTATAAATGTGTAAGTTACATTTGATTGTGAAATAATGTACTTTATAGCAGTTGAGTGTGGACTTGGCTGCCAACTAACATAATTGAGAAAAACTTGCTGGCTCTAGAGATTTTTTTTAATAGTTCAGTTCCTTTACCTTATAACCAATAAAATTAATAATGGGTATGTCTATCTTATAAAGTAATTATCATGATTACATGAGAAAATACATATAAAGTGCTTGGAACAATAGCTGGCATGTAGTGATAATCAACAAATGCTTGCTCTTCATGGCTATGCAATTCCAAATACTTAGAAAGTAGTGTGTGCTGCTTGTTCATGTCAAAAACATGATTTCATAACAAAATGAAACTAGAAATCTAGAATTAAAGGTTCAACGTTTAGGCGGAATAAATTATAAAAAAAGGAATCTTGTAAGATATTTTCAAATCTTTAAAAGATGTAGAATGACGGGCCTCCCTGGTGGCACAGCAGGTTGAACACTGCACTGTGAAGCATTCATGGCACAGTGGCGCAAGCCCAATCCCTGACCAGGGAAGGGATCCACTTGCCACAGCAGACTTCTTCTGCCTTGCCTGTTGCTACCCTCAGGAGTGTACTTTGGTCAGTCTGCCTGTTCTGCTACCCACTCTGTCTCTGGTGAATCCTCTCACCGCCTGCGACTGGCCTGTACCCCAGCTCTTGTATGCATAAATAAACAAATCTTTATTTTTTTAAAAGATTGTTTATGCATACAAGAGCTGGGGTACAGGCCAGAGGTGTGGGGGGTGGTGAGAGAATTCACCACAGAGAGCGGGGAGCAGAACAGGCAGATCAATAGAAGTACACTGCTGAGGGGAGCAGCGGGCATAGCAGGAGAGGTCTGCTGCGCCATGTGGGTCTCCTCCATGGCAGCAGCAGGAATCAAACTCGTACTGCAGTGGCTGTGGTTTGCTTCATAGTGTGTTGCTTAACCCACTGTGCCACCAGGAGGGCCCTAAATAAACAAATCTTAAAAAAAAAAAAAAAAAGATATAGAATGAAAGCTTTTTGACATAGTGCAGACTCCAGTAGCAATTAGGTTTCCGAGAAGAAAAGATTATTCATTTGATAAAATTAAGTTAGATGTCAGCTGAATGTGAAAGCTTGAATGTTAAAAATTGGAAATTTGAAGGGTAAGAATAAATATTTGAAGCAAGAGGGGTAACATTTACAAAGGTATGGCGATTATTTTTCAACAATATGTATTGATCACCTACAATGTAATGGACTTATATTAGGAATTGGAAATATAACTGAATTGAACAAATTCCTACTTATAAAACATATATCTTAGGAAAAAAAGGAATAGACAAAAAGCAAATGACAATATTTCCTACAGAGGAAAATAAAGAAAAGGCACATGCAGAAAGTGATGGTGGTGGGCTTTCATCTTATTTTGGGTGGATAGGGATAACCTTACAGATTGCTAACATTTAAGTAGAAGACATAAGGAAATGAGGAAGGGAATTATAGCATATCTTAGAGAAGAATATTAAAAGGACAGAGAAAATATGTTTTCAAAATCTTGTGTAAATAAATTGATTTTCCTGAGAAAAACATAAAGAAACAAAGTTGCTATTATAAATTGTGTAAAAGGCAGAAGTTAAACCACACAACTATGGACAATTGATCTTCGACAAAGGAGCAAATAATCTGCAAGACCTAAATGTAAGACCTGAAACTATAAAATACATAGAGGAAAACATAGGTAAAACACTGAAAGACATACATCTCAATAGTACCTTTGAGGTGGCAGTCCCCAAAGCAATAAAAATGAGAGAGAAGATAAACAGGTGGGAATACATCAAAATAAAAAGCTTCCATACAACAAAGGATACATTAAACAGGACAAAAAGAAACCCCACTGAATGGGAAAAAATCTTTGTGCCCCCAACAACAGACAAGGGTCTGATCACAAAGATATACAAAGAACTCATAAGACTCAAAAGAAATAAAGTAAAAAACCCAATTAAAAATGGGCAGAAGAACTTAAAAGACACTCTTCCAAAGAGGACATTCACATGGTCAACAGGCACATGAGAAAATGCTCAACATCCCTCATAATCAGGGAAATGCAAATCAAGACCACAATGAGTTACCACCTTACACCAGTGAGAATGGCACACAATCAAAAAAGACCAACAACAACAAATGCTGGTGAGGATATGGAGAAAAAGGAACCCTAGTACACTCCTGGTGGGAATGCAAGCTAATCCAACCATTATGCAAGGCCGTATGGAGCTTCCTCAGTCTACTAGAAATGGAACTACCATATGATCCGGCAATCCCACTCCTAGGAACCTATCCAAAGGACACAAAAACACTGATCCTAAAGAGCACCTGTACTCCTATGTTTATTGCAGCACTGTTTGTAATTAGTTAGAATGAAAACAACCCAAATGCCCAAGAGTAGATGACTGGATCAAGAAGATGTGGTGCATATACACAATGGGATATTATTCAGCAATCAAAAATGAGAAACTAGGGCCAGTTATAGAAACATGGATGGAACTAAAAGGAATTATACTCAGTAAGGCAAGTCAGAAGGCAAGAGAAAAATATCGGATGGCTTCACTATTAGGAGGAATATGAAAGAACAACAACAACAATAAAGAATAAGCTCAAGAAATTGGGCAATTATAACCAAAAGCAAACAAAAACTCAACAAGACCAAAAAGCCAAGATAAACCAAAGGGACTATGATGCGGGAAGGGAATGAGGGGAGGACAAAGATGGGATGAGGACAGAAAGAGCACAAGGGACTCAGGTGATGTTGCATGGGTGGAATGGTGATGGGTACTCCCTGGGGAATACAAATGATGTCAAATATATTAAATAAAAAAATAATAAATTGTGCAAAAGGAGATTAGGAGAGGTCAGAAATAGTGTTAATTCAGTGTTAATAAAGAGAAATAGGAAATGAGTTGGAAAGATACTGGAATACTTTGAGGAAAATACTGACAATAACGTACAGATAGTGTTTGTTGGCATCTGATATGTATTCCCATCTCTCCTAAATTTATCTTTATCATGTACTAGAGACCAAAAACTCTATTCCCCAGGGTTCTTTATTCTTAGGGATGTACGTTTGGGTTTTACTAGTGAAATAAGCCCTTCAGTTTTGAGAAGCAAAAAAGAGGCAGTGAGCATTTTCCTACAGATTCTTTGCATTTCTTGATTAAGGCATTGTTATTTTCTTGGGCCTCCCTGGTGGCACAGGTGTCAAATCTCAGCACTATGAAGTAATCCATAGTCATGGATTCCCAGATAGGGACGTAACCACGTGGTACAGAGACCTCTCCTGTCTTGCCCATTGCTCACCTGAGCAGTGTGTTTCAGTCACTCTGCCTATTCTGATCCCCACTCTGTCTCTGGTGAATCCTCTCACTCCCTAAGCCTCTGGCCTGTACCCTGGCCTGTAAATAAATCTTTAAAAACAATGATATTGTTATTTTCCTAATAAGTATATTATTTTATAATAGAAAGAATTAAAGGTAATGAATGTTCAGAGATGAAAATCTGTGATAGATTTTATGATCAGTTTGAATATTGTGATGACCTCATTATTAGTGGAGTCTTGGCTAGTGGTAGTTGATGATATAAAATGAGGAAAGTTAGTTGAATAATCCATTTGTGCTCCCCTGGAATTATGTACCAATGGTATATTTACAAATATATACAGGAATGAGAATTAGAACATGGATAAAATAGGTTTATGGATTGTAGCTTCTCTCAATTTTGGGATTATACAGATAACAGAGCAAAATCTTGGGGTTTTAATTCCACAAAGGCATAATCAGAAGGTCAGAGATCTTTTATAATCAGCTTGCTAAAAAACATACATATTTTATAGCCATGGGAATTACATAGTCTAAAAGCACATCCAATATGTTTTTACCTCGTATAATACTGTTTTATTAATAAAAGCTTTGTGAAAGTTAGAGATTGATAGGAAATATGTGCTTATAAAAACTGAAGTAGAATAATTTGGGTGAAATCTAAGTATTATGAGTCAATCAACTAAATTATCTTCCCAGAAGAATAATTTATTCTCTTATTTGTGTGATGTGACACTTGTTTGATGATATAAAAATTATCTCACTTGGAATAATTACCAAGCTGAGAAAAGGAACTACTCCTCATTCAACATAGTATTGCTCCTTATTGCCTGTACATTTTAACTGGAGTCAGAAATCTTTCATGGAAACAAACACAAAGGCTGACCCCAGAGTAAACACATTAGCTATAAAAAATATTTGCAAGATTTTATTAATGTGTATGAATAATAACTTCAGGGATATACATGTAAGAAGATAAGTCAGATCAGGAAGGATGAAGAAATATATCAAGCCATAATTTTTGTTTTGTGTGAGCATACCAAAGGTCTTTAGCTAGTGTGCAAGCACAAAGTGGGGAGGGAGGATAATGGACCCTTGTGGCAGACTGTAGGTGCTTTTGTGGTGGGAGTGTGATGGTTACAACACTGGAAGGGGGGACTCTACATTTCCAAAATACAAACAATGCAAACCAACTGAAAAAAAAAAAGAGAGAGAAAACCTAGTGTTAGATGAAATCTCTATAAGGCCTATATTTAATTAATTTGGATACAATATATTTTTATGTGACAAAGATTAGTTAAACTTTGGCATGTGACAGGAAGCAAGAAAATAAGAAAATTATTAGATCATTAGTAGTATCTATAATTTGTAGGTCCAAGATAAAGAACAGAGATGTGGTCATTGGAATAGACTCTCTTATCAATGGTTATGGATAAATAATGTGTGGTATAAAGTAGTATAATACACAGGGAATTATTCTTTCCTAATACTCTATGAGTATCTCATTAATTTGACCTACTTATGTGATGTAGCAGTTATCCTATATGTCTTCATGATGCAAATGTTTGAAAAAGGACCATTTCTGCAACCCAGAGGACCCTATTGGTCACCTCTAGTGTTTTTATGGTCAGAAAAAAATATAAAAGGTATTCTAATACCATATAATGAAGTGAAGAACAGGAAGGGCTCAGATATAAGAATGAAGCTCGACTCATTCTATATCAGTTGAGAGAGCTGAACTTGTTGAAGTGATGTTTTTGGCCCATGAGAATGTAGACTGGTTAGTAATGGACCCTGCTATAAAAATGACATCTATAATATTGGCAAAGACATAATATTAATTAGATAATGTCCCAATCTTTGCCCCTAAATTTGTTTCAAGAAATATATTTACATAAGGATACCAACTTAATTTTATTTCAAGCATTATTACTAAAAGTAATCTCAAAGAGGAAACAAAATATAAATGATAGAAAGCTCTCCTCTGTTTGGTTACAGTTGAAGGATGAAACAACTAATATAAAACATTTACAAAATAAATCTTTGCTTCTCCCCTGGGATCCTAATTATAGTGCAATGTCAGTCTAAATGGCCTCTGCATTTGCATTAGTTAATCTCTTTAAGGAGAAAGAGGAAGATAATTAAGACACTGTCAGATCTCAGATCAACAGGGAATAGTAATCATGGGTTGAGTATCATCTGCCCTATCAAAGGAAGGTTAATGAAATTAAGGTTGTTATATCTTAAGAGAAAAAACAACTTGCAATGGCTTTAGCCTCACACTGTGACTTGTGGGAATTTCATGCAGATGAGTGCTATTACTTCCTCACTGTCATAGTTTCCAGAAATAGTGTCCTATTATAAGTAGGTCTTGATTAATTAGCAACATCCAGAGGTATCCCACTGAAGTTGTAAACCACAGAATGGGTTTGCAGACTGA
Organism: Galemys pyrenaicus; assembly: GCA_019455555.1. Lineage (NCBI taxonomy): Eukaryota > Metazoa > Chordata > Mammalia > Eulipotyphla > Talpidae > Galemys > Galemys pyrenaicus. The sequence goes on from JAGFMF010011862.1 coordinate 9,597,711, forward strand.
TGGCATAAACTGTTTAGGCACAGTAAATCACTCTTGTCTAACTAGGAATTTGTGGGAGCATTACTGGAAATCAAGTTTCCAGATGACAATGGACAACCTTTCAAGCAGGGCTTTCTGGATAGTTATCTCAGAACTGACTTAACCTGTTTACCTTTATATTTGACAATGTGAAAATTTGGTGACAATCTGGAAAGTTAATTGCTATATAAGTGGTGTGTGTATGTAGTCAGTTATTATTACAATGACAAATTGAGCAATGGGATAACATACAATGGAAATAGAGTGCTAGGGCTAACATGGTACTTCTGAATAAACAAGTTCTGTAAAAATATCTCATGTACAGATCAGTTGAGTAGAGACTAGATATATTGAGGCATGTATATTAGGAGTAAGAAAATTTAGGGAGAATTACAATACAAAAGCAAGTTCATGAGATAGAAATTTACTAGTAAATTAATGAAACAGAAAGGAAACCAAGGGGATTTGGTTTTGAGCAGGATGATCCATGAGCATGGAATGAGAAGAAGACAAAAAAAGTTGACAGGCCACCATCTAGTTCTTATGTTTCTCCTTCTGGATCACTTTGGATGGGTTCACTTACATGTAGGCTCTAGAGAAACTAAACAAAGGATCAGAGAGAGACAAACTAAGACTGACCTTGAAAGTAAATTGTAGATCCAAGACACTCAGGAATGGAGGAGCATTGAAAAGAGGATGTGGGAGAGCATGGTGAAGGGCGGTGGAGGACCGTGGGCACTTTGGTGGTGAGGATACTTTGGTGGTGGGGATACTTTGGTGATCACACCTGAGGGATAATACTCTATTGTGAAAAAATAAACAAGGATGTTTAAAAATTAAAAAAAAAAGTTGACAGGACAAAGAAGCCCTAGTGGGTCAAGATAAATAATCTTTATGCTTAAACACATTTATCAGTGGGATCAGAAGCCACTGATAGATTTAAGGAGAGGAGGATCATGATATAATTTGGTTTTTGAAGAATCATTACAGGAATCATTACAATCCAGAGTGGAAGGAGATAGATAATATAGGAGGCTACAGGATTTTTTCAAGATGTAAGACATTTTCTATTTGAAGAGGTTGGTAAGATTAATTCACATATTTCAAGGACAATTTAATGAAAGAAAAAATTTCATTCACATGATTTTATATACATGTGTTTCTTTAAAAAATGTATGGAATATTGAAGAATTCATGAGGCTTCAAAGATTCAAAGTAATTATAAAAGATTGAAAAAATGTTTTCAGTTTTCCAAATGAGGAAAGAAAATCTTAATTGGAAATACACAAATGTGAGTAGAAGCCTTTATACCATAAAATATGAATTGCTTTTGTTTTGATTAATACTTTAGCTGTTTTTTAAATATCTTAGATACTTCTGTATTAAGGTCTTCATAAGAACTTTAGAAATAGGAAAGCAAAGAGACAATCTGAAATGCACACATTTATACCTTTTATATAAAAACATCCAATGAAACATATAACTTCAAAATGCTGGTCCTTAAAAAAGCACTTGATTGTAACTATAGACTACAATTTCTCATTGAATTACTATATCCCTTGTTATAAACAATGCATATATAACTTGTTTTATTCTCCCCAATGTTATTCTGTTACTTATTAACATAAAACAAGCAAAAGAGCTAGAAAATAAATTATTTCAAAAGGGAACAAAATTGCATTGCTTTATAATTCTTTCAATACAGGTAAACAAAATCATATAGACTAGTCTGTGATTTACAACAGACAGAAATAAATTTATGCAAATAAATATTATTTGTCAAAGCAAGTAAATACATGTAGAGTGGCTTGGAAACATCATTCTAGGGGCTTTATAAGGATGAGCACAATGTCTTTAATTCATGCGTTGCTACAGACTATAAGCCAATACAGAACCATATATACTAATTCAATCTCTTTTCTCTAAATAATTCAAAGCAGTATTCCTTTAAAGATGAGAAAATTGGGGCCTCCCTGGTGGCTTAATGGGTTAAGCAATGTACTATAAGGCAACAGCAGCTGCTGCAGCAAAATTTTGAGCCCTGCCACCAACAAGGGAGGTGAGGGGGATACTTTGGTGGTGGGGTAAGCAGACCTCTCCTGCCTTGCCTGCTGCTCCCCTCAGCTGTGTATTTCAGTCAGTCTGCCTGTTCTGTTCCCCACTGTGTCGCTGGTGGATCCTCTCACCCCCCACACCTCTGGACTGTATCCCAGATCTTGTATGCATAAATAAAAAAATCTTTAAAGATGAGAAAATTACAGTACCTACCTTCTACACACATATCAATATTTGCTGATTATGCTCAGTGCATGTGTATTTATCAAATAGTTTTTATGCATATGGACATGTGATCATCTTAAATATAAGGACACATGGCAATATGTACATCTATTCCTATACATGAAATTACAGCTATGAAAGGGTATGCATCAGTCTCTATTTGTATAAAATTTTACATGTATGAGTTCAAAGATATTAATAAACTGCCTATGTAGCAATACTTACCACATGTTGAAAGCTTATTGTGATTCACAGATTTAATTTACATGATCTTATTTAATATTCAAATGGACACTAATATAATTATTACATAGTTATAATTTTAAAATAAAATCAAGTAAACAATGTGCCTAATTCACTCAGTTATTTAAGGTAGTAAATATTAAGTATTTATTAGGTTTTCATAAGAATTTTAGAAATAGGAAAGCAAAGAAATAATCAGAAATGTATTTAAGTTGGGGTCTCCCTGGTGGCACAAGGGGTTAAGTCACAGTACTATGAAGCTATCAGCAGCCACTGCAGCATGAGTTCCATCAGCATTAGTTCCATCCCCAGCCAGGAAGGTAACCCACATGGCACAGCAAACCTCTCCTTTCTGGCCTGCAGTTTCCCTCAGCAGTATACTTCAGTAGATCTGCTGTTTGTTCCATGCTCTGTCTTTGGTGAATCCTCTTACCCACTGCACCTCTAGCCTGCAACCCAGCTCTCGTATGCATAAATAAATAAATCTTTAAAATGTAAGTATTTAAATTGAAAATCTCCCATCTATCCAAGTACTTTAGTAATATGCAACTTTAGTGTTTTTATAAATCTCTTCAATGTTTGGACTTTGGCTTTTAGAGAAATAACTGTTGCACAAGCAGATATGAGGCATTCTATGTAGTCTATTATTACACAGCAGATAAAGATCCATGTTTAGGAAAGTGTGATGCTGACAAAATCCAGCACCACACATGTAGTCTCTTGCCTCAAAGTATACAAGTAAACCTTCTGAGTTCTGTATTGGTAAGGGTCTATAATTTATTCATACATAAGGAAACAACCATTGATAGATGGAAGAGATAATAATTCACTAGTTAACCTACTTGTAGCACACAGGCTATCTGTGGAAATTATATAATACACATTAGATCTTAGATAAAACTATAGAAACCTTGGTGGGTTATAGCAGGGAAAAGTTAGTATTAGTTCCTTGTTACTGGAATACACTGAATTCAGATTAACTGAAGTTGCAAATAAAAACAGGCTAAGTTTTAGTATAATGTATTGCTTGTCTTAAGTAAAATCTAAATATTAACAAATAGACAATAGTTTCAAAAGCATATGATTTAAAAAAAAACTGTTCAAGCTATTCCAAAGTAAGCTCTAATCATAAGAAGAACATCCCACTATTATTGAAGACAGGTGAAATATTCCATTCTACTTGATGTTATAACTAAATTATATTGACTCTAATAATGATATTCATTTTATCATAATGACAGTGTCCCAGTTGATATATTTGCTTCCTTAATTTGTATCTAATTAAGAAGTAGCTTGGAAATAAATGAGGATAATTCATAATTTTTTTTTAGGAATCTCTGCATATACAACCTTGCCGAAATACATCCAATGAATAATTTTGAGAATAACTACCTAGTCTATATAGAACTGCAGGCAAATGAACAGACATGAAGCTATACATGGATTGAGCCTGTGTAAATGAGACATATGTGATGTCTAGATCAAATAGCAACTTTAGTAATTATGGGAAAACTGCAATAATGTATTGGGTCACCACAACTCTATTGGGATTCAACACAATAGTATTTTATGCTTTTAGAATCTTAATAACTAGTTCTTTTAGAATCATTGTGCATTTATTTGATAACAGTTTAAATAAAAACAAAATCACAGTAAGCAAATAAAAATATCGTTAATACCTATTCATGCATTTTTCTGAATCATATTATAGGCATAGTATAGACACACACAGGAATACATATGCATGTCTCCACACATGGCAGAGATGTGCATACAAAGACACACATAGGTACCTAACAGGTACACAATGTGCCTAGTATGGCCAGCATATGAAAAAATAGGACCCCTCTTATACTAATAGTGGGAATGTAGTCCTGCCCAACCGCTATGGAAAGCAATGACAATATAGGGGTTTCTCAAAAATGTTGAAAATAGTTCTATCACATGATCCAGCAATTCTACTCCTAAATATCTGTCCAACAAATACAAAAACACTAATTTAGAGGGATGTATGTATTCCTATGCTTATTGCAGCACTATTTACCATAGACAATTTATGGAAACATCTAAGTTCCCAAAATAGATAAGTAGATAATTAGATTAAGAAGATGTGATATATAGACAATAAAATACCACCCAGCTATAAAAAAAGATAAGCTCTTGCCATCTGCAACAACATGGGTAGAACTGAAGAGTATGATGCTAAGCAAATTAAGTCAGAAGGAGAATGGCAAATACAGAATAGTTTTACTTAATTCAAAATGGAGCAGCAAAACAAATAGAAAAAACAACAATCTTGAAAAATCTGATTATAGAATTGAGGCAACTAGAGGGATAGAAGGGGTAGAGAACGTAGTAGGGGTGGCACAATAGACTATGGTAGAAGGCTATGGGTGCTTTGATGGTGAGTGGGGTGTGATGGACTATATATGAAGGGTGTGGTACTATACTGCTAAATCATATAATGTAAATCAGTGCTACCTTAATAAAATATAAATATATAGCTATAGAAGTAGACATAGATATAAATGAGAGAGGGAGAAATTCTTAATTCAGAAACCAGTCTAAGTTAATTTTTACCAAAAAACAACATGTTAAAAGAACTGGAAACAAATAAGGTACTTTTGTTAGTTAATTAAAAACTTTATGAAATCATGGTATTTTATAGTATACAATGGTTATTTCTCATATAACTGTTAATTTTACATGAATAGACACTCTGTCACTAGAATTATAGGTATGCCACAAATTTTTACTCAGTTTTTATACTTAGTTTACATTTTTAAATTCTATACTAAGGTAATTGTGTCTTACATATTAACAGTGTAAAAATTTTATGTATAATACGTATACTTCTTATAAATATGATATCCCTATTCTAGAAAAAAGCTCCACATGTAGAATAAATTATTTTAAATCTTACCAGTGCTAATCCTTTAATAGTAAAGGATCATGAGAAAAAAATGCATATATGTTTTTTGTTTTTTGGTTTTTTTTTATCATAGAATGATCTGGTACTTAACTATTAATGAAGAGACTCATAATATTTCTGTACAGAAAACGAACAATAAAAAAGTTGTACAAATTTGATTTAATCCAGAGCAATATTAGTCCAAAATCTCATCTTTGCCAATATTTTACATGCCATATGAATCCTGGCAAAATTAACCTACTGTCTAGTCTTAAAGATGTCATGTTAATATGGAATGATGACCAACTTTGCTTAACACTTCATATAGTAGAGTGGGGTGAGGAAGAGACTTAAAATTTATGTTAAGACCCTAATTCCCTTTCATAAACCTAAAAATTAAGCCTCTCATCTGAGTATGATGGAAAATTAAAATTAAGGACTCACAAAATAGGAAATACTCATTCATAAAATCAAATATTTAAATAGCTAAGTGGGACCACAGGGAGCCAGCAGAAATCTTGGATGCCAAACCTTTGTTTTACCTTTGTCTTTTCATCTGGACTCTTATGTATCATCTATAAAATTGCTTTATTCTCTTTTCCTCCCACTCACTCTTTATCCCTAGCTATGCTGTGATAACTGGATCATACATGACATTAAAATACTTTTCAAGTTTCTATATTTATAAAAAAATATGCAGTGCTTAAAAATAGTTTTCTTATTCTCCAAATCACTAAATTGCTTTGGCACATCAATTATAACCAAAGCTGAATATTCTAAAATTGAAAGGTCACATAATAATTAGAATTTTTATATATTTTCTTTTAGAAACAAGTTCTATGTCACATTCACAACTCCTTACCTGTAGGAAGTCACTTGAGACAATTGGAACAAAGTCTGAGGGTTACATTATTTTGAATATGTTTATTGTGTCTTGGTAAATTCATTTTGTAAAAGTGATGATTTGTTCATACTTTTTGTGTTTGAAAAAAAAAAAAGACAAAGAAAACAAAACAGAAAAGGTAATCTAGTCATTTCAGGGAAGAATTCAATTGCCTCATTTGACCCATTAACTAGACTGCAAACATTTGAGTCCCTATTGATCGTATTAGTCAGGTAATTAAGCAAAGGCCAATTTCCATAAGCTTAAGAGCCATTTCTATAGAGTTCAGCAGTGCATTTATTTGATTAGTCTTGCTCATATTAAGATTCAAATTTTAAGTTATGATTAAAGTCACTAAATTTTTAATAATATGTTTGTGTTAAAAAGTATGAGTTAAAGCTTATTGTTTATATATGAGTTTTATAACTGAAATTTTTAGGTTTTATTTTATTGTTTATAATTCTGTCTTAAATTTATATTTTAGTTTTTCTTTCTATCCCAGCGGTTTTATTTTTTCCTTTATTCATATGCATTTGACATGAATTGTGGTCCCCATTTCCCACCTCCATTACACCAGTGCACCATCACCTCAGTCCTTCGTGCTCTTTCTGTCCTCATCCCATTCCCTCCCACCCCCACACACAAAGTGTTTTTGATTTGTCCTTGTATTCTTGTTTTTGTTGTGCTGTATTTTTGTTTTTTTATTGTTATTATTCTTTTCCTTGATCCCTTATTTATGTATGCTTAATTTCTAGAGCATTTCTCCTCATTTCACATTCCACTTTTAAAAAAAAATCATATTAAACATTTCTAGCAAGCCAACAATTTCCCTAAGTTGACATAATTTCACAAGATATACATAATACAACTGTCTTTAGGATGCCAGATAATCCATTTGAGTACTTTACCCAGATATTTTTTTTCCAATAGCATTCTAAGTATCAGCTTTAATAAATTATTTATCCAAATGTTCAATCATTTATTGACTTTTCTTAACATAGCATAGACTTAATCCAAAATCCTAATGAAAATAAAAATGAAACTCACAGTACATGATACATGCAAACTAGTATAGATTATATGCTTAAGAAAAATAGGTCTGATGGGTAACTGAAATAAACATTTATAGGATTAGTTACAAGTCTGATTCTTATAATACTGAGAATTCAGAGAATTTTGTAATCCTCAGAGTGAGTTCAACAACTGGATCATATAGGGACTAAAAAACAAAATGAATAGAATCATTAACTGTTAAATAACATTGGGTTCAAAATAGATAAATTTCTAATTAGCAAATTACTTAAAAGGATTATTTCTGAATAATCTGTTACTTTTATTTTGAAGGTTGATGTTTAAGTGTTTCAACCTTCTCTATTTTTCAAGATATTCTATTTATATACCTTGTTTCAGAAAACAAAAAAGGTACAAGTTTGGGTTAAGAGGTGTTTGTTCTTTTTTTTTTTTTTTTCAGGGTGTAGGCACTGCCCTCCTACTCACTTTTGTGGTGTCAACAAGGAAAGAAAATCAAGTCATAAACCTAGTGCCAAAAGGATCTGGATCTACCATGTCAAAAAGCTATGACACATTCTACCAATCCAGCTTGTCTAAAAGTGGATCACAACGATGGATTCACTTTAATGGATTAGGAAGTGCTTCCTATAATCAAAACCAAAAATAGTTCAGGCAATGATGTTGCTTGGAATGCTTTCTTTGTGCTGCATTAAAGAGATCCTCTAAGTATACCAATTGAGAATAGACAAAGTTCACTTGAAAACAGCAAAGAGAACAAAACATTTGTTTGAATCCGTTACATTTCAGAAAGCCCCATCACATCAATACACTTGTGAAGGACAAAATGGAGACAAAATCACAAATGATACTGGGATCTAAAAGATCAAGTATTCACAGTGGCTTTCAATATATATTAAAGCATGTGTTAATACAAAGAAATTCAATTACAATGGAAAATCTTTCTCTGTACATAAGCAAAATATTTGAGTGTAAAAGAATTTAAAAAGCATTGAACATTGGGCCTCCCTGGTGGCCCAGTGGGTTAAGCAACACACTATGAAGCAAACGGCAGCCAATGCAGCAAGAGTTCAGTCCCTGCTGCCGGCCAGGGAAGGGACCCACATGGCGCAGCAGACCTCTCCTACTGTGCCCACTGCTCCCCTCAGCAGTATACTTTAGTTGATCTGCATGTTCTGCTCCCCGCTCTCTGTGGTGAATCCTCTCACCCCCCCACCACACCTCTGGCCTATACCCCAGTTCTTGTATGCATAAATAAATAAATCTTTAAAAAAAAAAGCATTGAACATTTCATGTATCTAGACATTAACATTTGAAAAATGACAATAATCTCTGCATTTTCAAATATGTCAACAATGGAATCATCAAGTAATCTAAAAGCATAATCATCAGTCAATGTAAAAAACTCAACTTCTTATAAAAGTCATTAGAAAGTAACATACAACCTTTTGTTCATCAGGAAATCTCATGTATGAACTTCAGTATTTTTTAATAAGATTAAGTTTTTTATTCTAAAAGCATTCCACATGTTCATTATTTGAACCTACACTTTTAGTATTCACCCTAAGTAATACAGAGAATAAGTAATGTTTGAATTCTCCTACTTGATAATTGTCAAATATGGCATGAATCTCTAAATGGCATATATTATATATTTCTGAATCTATCCTTTTACCCTAAAACCACTGTATAGAAGCACATCCCTTGAAGTCAGTCATGAGAATAAAATCCTTTGACCATCTAACATCATTGATTTAATTGTAGAAATAAAATGATTGATGACTGGATATCACCAATACCTTGTCTAAGGCTTTGATCTTATTGATAAAAACATCTTTAAATTTGTTTTCTTTGTGCTCCTCAGGCATCATGAAAACTTGACAAGATAATGTTCATAAAATTTTCAGTATTACTCTGGAAGAAAACAAGATATAAATCCAAATAATTATCACTTGCAAGTATCATGTCTTAACTATCTTAGCAGTGAGCTAAGTAGAAGCCAAGTTTCACTTTGTGAGACTACAAAGGGGATGTGGATTTTATTATTATTATTACTATATTATTATTATTATTAAGTTAGCATTAGTTTATAAAATGGTAAATGATTTATTCTTTAAAGATTTATTTTTATTTTATTTTTGTGTACAAGAACTGGGTCCAGGTCAGAGGTGTGGATGATTCACCAGAGACAAAGTGAGGAGCACAATAGGCAGATCTACTGAAATGCACTGCTGAGGGGAAGAGTGAGCAAGACAGGAGAGGTCTGCTGTGCCATGTGGGTCAGCTACCCACCTGGGAATTGAACTCATGCTGTAGCAGCTGGTAAAAACTGATAGCACTGACTTTAACCACTGTCCTCCAGGGAGGCCCAAACTGTATGTGATTTAGAGCCACAGGATCAAGCCATTCATATGTATGTCATCATATACACTTACCACCAAGGCACCTATAGACCTCCACCATGGTCTATTACAGTTCTTTCCACCTCACTGTTAAATATCACTCACCTGGCCTTATCACACAAATAAAATGGCCATGAAAAATACCTCAGAGAACTGCAAATGTTGAAGTCAGGTGTATTTCCCTTTTCCATCATTATGGCAGAAAAAGACAACATTGTGATATTAAAAATAGAACTTGACCCTAAAAGTTACCCAAGCAAAAGCATGTCAGCCAAGAAAGCATATTCAACTAGGGAAGGTTTGAGAGGAAACCCGAGCAGCATTAGAAGACCAAAATAACAGAAAACTGAACTATCACTGGAACTAAAATCCAGTAAGTAGTCCAGACTTAATATGCAAGACCCACTCTGCTACATGTCATAAAAATGAGAAACTACTAAAGAAAATTCTATCATTTGACAAAATTCAGTACCCCTTTGTGATCTATAAAGAAAGTTCACATTCACATGTAATGAAGTAGGAAATCACCATCCTTTCAAAGAACAAGTGAAAAGATGAACTGAGTGAAAATTCACTTTTCTTGAATGTAAGGAATGGTGAACAGGCAGATGCAGAGCAAACAAATATATTTCATTTTATTCAACGTGAAACAGATAAAAAATAATAATAAAAGGAGTCCAGGCTTAGCAGAGCCAAACCATGCTGAGGTAGGAAATCCTGACCATAATTGTAGAATTTCAGGATACTCGCTACAAACAACTCAGAGAATTAAAAACCCCAGGGGCACCAGATCATGGTGGTATCAGCCACAGTATTGTGAGATTTATCTGCACCAGCACAAATAGATTCCCATAGTAAATATCAGCAAAATAATTCCTGCCTACTTCCAGCAGAGGCATTAAAAAGAGGAATCGCTCCAAAATTAAACAAAGCACTTTTTTCTTCTTAACACACCCACCTTCAGAAGAAGTTGGTTAGCCAGAAGTTGACCTGCTGGGATATAAACATTACCTAACTGATCCAGAAAGGGACCCCAAATCCAGCCATATCTAGACTCCCATGTCGGTTAAGGAAAACACTGAGATCTAATCATGGGATGACAGGGTTTGAGGCAGTTTAATAAATGTGGCTTGGATCTTCTAAAGTGGTCCAATAAACATTGGGGCAGCATTGAGATTGTTGAGGATTACATATTAATGTGTTTGTAGTCAATGTTTATTTTAGGTTCTGCTTTCTCTCACATTTAAATATCTTAGGTTAGTTCCCAGCACCTTCTCCCGAATTGTTAAACTCTTTTTATAATTCTTTTGTCACTGTATATATCTCTAATCTCTCCATAACCTAAAACTACCTTTTCCTAATCAGAAATTGTATCACAATTTTTAAATATTGTGTGTACCCAAAAATCAAAACAAATAAAGACAGGACAAATACATTCTTTTCCTGCCAAAAATTATAACTTCCTTGTAAAATAACATTCAGACTCCAAAATCCAGTCTGTCTTTCTACAGAATCTTTTATTCAAGAGCACTGCTGCTCCCAGTCTCTGTAGTTAAGGTACACTAAATGTTGTAAGCTCAGCATATTTCTTTTCTTTATCCTGCCCTGCAAGTACATTGATATTAAGGACTTTGCTCAGGCACTTCCTAATGTGATCTGCATGGCTAATGACTACCTGCTTTTCTTCTTCTTTTTAATTTTTTTTTTTTTAATGAGCAGTTTTAAAGGCTAAATCCCCAAGGCTTATAACTTCTATGGAGTTGAAAGTCTAAAGGTATCATATCTATTCTGTTATTTCCTTGATTCTTCCACCAGAGAACATAATCATAGAACTTCAAAGTAACTGAGTTTAATTTTATCTTCTCCTTAAATATTCTTACACATAGTACACTAGAAATAGTAGAAGATTCTTGAGTCCCAAAAGATTGGGCATGAAGGAAAGAAAAAAATACCTCAAAAATTGAAAATGCGTTTCTTATTGAGAAAACATCATGAACTGTTTTTTCTAGCTTTCCATATTTGAGCATGGAAATCTGCACAATTTTTATGGTTAATGTAAAAACATTTTAGTCAACTTTCCATGAAAACCCTCTTTCTGTTTGTTCCTGATTTGATGAGAGAGGAGGAAGATAAAGTGAGAATAAAATGATGAATGACACTTTTATTACAAGGAGTGAGATGACATTCAATTTTGACTAAGTATCTCATATAGGTATATATGAGATGTATCATGAGACTAATACATCTGCTTAAAAAAATAAAAAAAATCTGCAACCATCTGTTCAGAAACACAATCATACTTTTTGCCATACTATTAAACAAGATTTTTAGACAAGATAACCAATTGTCTCTAATACAGTTTTTGTTTGATTCATCAACACTGACCAGAGCAATTAATGCATTTTCATTCTTTAGATTCAGTCTGATGCAGTCTATTAAATAGGGTAACTCTTAAAAAGATGTGGGCTTCTTTATATAAGATAATATGACAAACATATAGAATCAAAGTCACTGTTCGACTCAATATTCTTTGTCTTAAATTTACTCTGCTAAATTTGTGACCATAGATACATCACATCACTTCTTTTTGCTCTTTTCTTATAAATAAAGCCAATAGTTCTACTAGTCTGAGAATTTGGTTAATGTAGATATCTTGTCTAAAGGCTATTTAAATATCTCTTAGAACATAAAAAAATAATTGATAAAGTTGGATAATGTTAGAGAATTCTAGATCCAAAATACTATCTATGCATTAGAAATTATCTCAATAGTTTAAAGTGGTAGTCATGAGGGAAGAAAGAATGAATTTAATTTTTTCCCATAATTTCTAAGAATAGAGGAGTAGGGATTCTGGAGAATCTTGATTTAAATTATATAAAGGGATAATTTCTTAAATTTAAGTAAATCTCCAAATGGAATAAACTATCTTAATAACAGAGTAGTCAGTGGCTCTGTAAATGTTTATGTCTATGAAGAATAACCCTTCCTGGGTTTATCATAAGGTGGTTTCATCAATAACTAGATTCAGTCATATTCAAGTTCCATCACACTCTAGTTCATACACACCTAATTTTGAGAATTCATGAAGTGATTAAATGGAAACAATTTCCATGTAGATTTCCTGGTTACCATGTTCTTGGAATTTAATGTACATTCAGTAGATGCATAAAATGTCTCTTTGCCTCAAGAAAATTAGTAGATTAGCAAAGAAAGTAAAACACAACATCTAGTGTTGTAGAATCTAAAATTAATATGGAAGTTTAGGACTAAAAGCACTCTTTGGGAATTGTAACAATTCAGCACAGTAGACTTGTGAATAGTAGATCTGGTTTTGAGATTTGTCTATAATTTTCTTATGAATAAAATTAGTATAATAATGTTTATCACAAGCTACCAATAGCTAAATGTGTAACACTAATCTGGTTACATAATGCTCTTTAGTCCTTTGCTTTTTGTCCACTTTTCCTACATTGTGAAGCACAGGGGACTAAAAACTGAACTTATTTCATGAGGTTGATGCAGGACTGATTGAAATAATAATAAAGTATTTATATAGAAAATGCAGCATGCTATATTCTCAATAAAGCTTGCCCATTATTATAGCAGTTTTTCACACATACATTTATTAAATAGTACTTGATTATTTTGATTACTGGAGCACATTGTTTATAAAAAGAAATACGTGTGTGTCAATCTTTCACATATATTTATATTATTTGATGCCATGCTTTTGCTTGTCTAACAAATAAATGGATGTGTTCATGTTGGGTAGCACATGAGGAAATTAAATTAGTCTACTATTTATCTTGAAATACTAATTGATAATAAATTGATGCAATATTTTGCCAAACATTAAGATCTATACAATTATTTTAGATGTTTATGGTCCACTTGTTTCACTGTGAAAACAAGAAATTGTCCTTTTTTAAAAAAATTACATTATGCAAAAATGTTTACAAAAAAATGGAAAGCAAATTTACTGTCAAATATATGTTGAATGGCTAATTAAATAGTGATGGCAACAATAAACATAGGAATAATGTTTCTTGATAATGTTTATAAATATGAAACATATCTAAGTTCATCACTAGGATGAACTTAATATAGCCATGTATTAAGGTGTAAGAATAGTGTAAGAATAGTGGTATTTTTTAGGTAGAACTGTTTATGGCTTATCAATTTGCAAAAATTTCTTAGAACATGTGATGAAATAAATCCTAAGTGAGAATCATGGTAGTGCTGGAGATCAGCTCCCTAACACACAGAAACAAAGTAAGGTCTTTGGGTGCTGCAGTAGAGGATATACGGGACTAGTGTGAACTACAATGTGGAACATGGATATTTTATATTTTGAAAACTATTTTAAATTCCCCTCTTCATCATTCACCACAGACATACAAGCCAAGGACAGTGATCCATATGACAGAAAGGAAGTCAGGAGCAGTGAGAGAAATAAAAGGGAAAAAGAAAAAAGAAAAATGGGGGGAGTGGCGAGAGAGACTAGAATAAAAGTATTAGATTGCTCTTTTTCTCTCTCTTTTTTTTTAATTTCTATCCTCATTCTTCTTCTTCCTTCCTTTTTCCACCACTCTTCCTCTTGTCCCTTCAACCCACTTGCCCTCACCTCCCTCTTCTCCCTTACTTTTCTAGTCTTAGTAAAAGATGATATAAGGAGAGTCAAGTTTAAAGTACTGAGTGCAGATCAAAATTCTAATAAATATTATAAGAAAATTTAAACTGGATACATCTGACCTGAAGCTCTGTTATTGCACTCAACAGCAACTATCTTCTTTGAAAGATATACTAACAGGTAGGTGGGCTAAAATGATAAGCTTTGACATTAGAAAGACTGACATAAACTTTAGGTCTGCTATATGATGATGTATGTCATTGAAAAACCACTAAGTACTCAGTTTTAGTGTTATCCTAAAAGAACAGGCTAATAATATACTGCTCTTATAAAAAGTATCAATGATATCAAGATGTACATTTGAAGTAGCAAATACATTATATTAGCTCAATCTGTCTTTTATAAATTCTTACTTCCTTCTTCCCGTCTACTCTCTCATGTTGTAGTACAATTATGTTAAAACCAGTACACAATCTATGAGTCTAGGATTTTAAAATATTTTCATATGGAAATGATTGTTTTGTCACCTTAAAAATAATGCCTTTTATAAAAATATAGCATATATAAATCACACATATACTTATCCATAAATCTCTTTAAATTATTATGGTACTTGTAAATGCATGTTCTACTCTCTACAGCAATTTGAACCAATGTTTATCATTCTTCAATAAATGAAATTTTTATATCTCATTTACTTTAATTCATATTAAATTAAGCAGTATGCTCTGCTTTGGATGTATGTGTCTAAATATAATGGGTAATATATGAGATTTATGGAAGAATTATTTCTGCATTAAAAGAAACAAAAACTGAACATGGTAGGCTTAAGAACTGAGCAAATGAGTACAATTAAAGGTGAGGCACAGGTCTTCAAAACACTTGTATTATTTTGATTAGTAAAAATTCAGCCTGATTAGAAAAGTACCTGCCTTTGGAAATTCAAGTAATGAAATATGCAGTTTGATTGGGAAATTATGCATAAATTCAGCTGTTTCAATATGCATCTTGCCCATTCAATTATACAGAAGACCTGGGGAGGAGTACAGCTGGGTGTGTAAATTATGAAATGGGATGAGTCACAAATGCATCTTTATTAAAATGATTACAAATCCTCTCTCTTCCATATAAATTTTCAGCAATACTAGCCAAATAATCAGTTTTGACAACAATCTACCATCTGTCAAAATGTAATAATCTAGCCACAAAAAGCATGAAAGATAACACAAAACTATATAAATATCAGTGAACCCCCCTCTAATTATTTACTCCTGTGCATGAAAAAATACACAGTCCACAAGGGGAGGAATGTTACATGATGTGTTCCCAAATAATCAGGACAACTCCAGGGAACTAGAGAGAACAGATTTTGATCTGGGCTTCAGTTCCAACTCCATCCAGGATGAGTTGTGAAAATATGAGTAAGTTAGAATGATATAGATTCCTAAACTTCCAATATTGTACAGAATAATTAAGTACCAATAACAAAAATTTAGATTTCCAAGTGTAAAATATGACACTAAAACAAACAAGCCCCATTATCATTTACCACTCAAACCCACAATTTACCACCCAAAACATAAGAAATGGCCAATACAAAAATAATTAGCATAATTTAAATTGAGAAATAAAACAGTAATTGAAGAATTGAATCAATGTTATACCCATGATCTTATTCTCATAGGTTATTTTTCTCTGTCTTTGGATGGCTGAAAACACAAAGTATTTTTGTTCATGGATTAGTCTTTAGGAAGTCTTTTTAAAATGGGTATAATGATATGTATTCTTAAAGTGTTGGTTTTGAACAAAATCAAATAATGGATGCAATTTATATTTGATATATTTATAGTAGATATAAGACAAATGTGAGTTAATTTCTGGAGGTTCAGAGTGAGAGTTTGCCTATGTTCAAATTACTTAATCACTTATAGCTATAGAAAATTGAGGTTGTTTGTGTGAGTTTTATTGAAACTCACTGATGTTCTAAAACTTCTGTTACAATAAAGCAGAAAAAAGTGAATATTTTAAAGGATTGATGAAAGATTAAATAAAATATATTGATATACTGATAGAATATATTGTCTAAGTAGGTGATCACGTTTAATATTTCTTGTCTTTTCCTATATACTGATAGAATATATTGTCTAAATAGGTGATCACGTTTAATGTTTCTCTTGTCTTTTCCTAGCTATCCCTCCTTTACCTCAAAATGTCTCTGTACCACATTGTACATATGTATTGCATTACATATTACATGTATAAATATGTGGGTTGCATGAGGATAGGATATGAAATAGTTATTTTAGTTTTTCATATTGCTATAAGCATGGCTAACACATTGTTACCACACTAGACCATTTTATATCCTCTGGAAGTTTTCACTATTATCTATGCATCTTATGTTCCAATCAAATATGATATTTGGGAATTTTTGTTGAATTAAATTTTCACCAGGAAGAAATCTACTCAGCTATAGAAGAATATAAAAACTTGCCATTTGGGACACCATGGTTGAACCTAAAAGGAATTAGGCTGTGTGAAATACATAGAAAAAAATGTAGAAAAATGTTTTCCACTCATATGTTGAATACAAGAATCAAAATAAGCAAACAAAAAGAGCTAAGACTTTAAATTCTGAAAATAAAATAGCAGTTACCAGAGTAGAAGGTGGGAAGGGTTGAATGGAAACAGTGAAAGGAATTGAGACTTTTGATGTTGGTTGTTTTATAGTACATACAGATGTGGAGGTGTGAAGTTATACATTTAACTTAAACATTACCGTAAGAAATTGCTAAGATACTTTAGTAATTGAAAACATGATACTACTATCTAAACCAATGAGAGGTTGATTAAAATTATCTCTAGTTTTTAAATATGTATTGCTGGAATACTATGGACTTTGTATAAGTGGTAAAAAGTGAAAAAGTGTAAGTAGTAAAAAGTAAATACAATGGTATGAATATCTGAAAACAACAATATTTAAAAAGTGGATGTGTAACAAGGATATCTATAATAAGGCTAGAACCATATCTTTTTGAAAAGTTTTTAAATAGGCATGTTATTTCTGGTCTTACAGCTATTTTCCTTTTTCTTGCAGGGAATTGTTGGAATTAAAATATGAAGGAAATATAAGTTAAGCCAGTAGTTTTAGTCTCTGCACTGAGTCATTAACCTCTTTGTGTTGAGTTTATACCTGTGCTCTCTAGCTGAATTACTTTGGTTCCATTTCATTAGACACTCTTTAAATTGAATCTCTGATTTTTCTGTGAAACTTTAAAGAATGCATTAAAATCAAAACTAAATGGATAATTGGCAAACAGAAACTATAGCAACTAGGATTATCTATGATAGAAGAAATCCCCTTACCTACTTAATTAAGAGATAGAGAAGACTAGAAGCTGAAATTAAGAATTTTCTAGTATATGGCAAGGAAGAAAAAGCTGCAATTAATTTCTAAGGTGCTTAGAACTAAGCGTACATTTTAGGACAATTTTCTTTTGTTGTGTTTATTACAAATTGACACGTTAGTTCTGTTTATTCAGAGATCTTCAGATATTGAACTAAAATAGGCAGAAACAAAGAAGTTACCAAATAAAAATAAAATTCTGAATGTATTTCAGTAATTTACGAGGAGCTACTTATTATTAATAAGTGACATTACTAAGTGGTGACATGAATCATAGCAATAAATGTGAGGTCTGTTGATAAAGCCAATAGAGTTTTAGACAGAGAAAGAGTACTTGGGTGTTCGAATGCTTCATTAACTAACTAGGTGATTTTAGGAAGTTTACACTTCCTCCTTTCTCAAATTTGTACTCATTATTCTTTTTGAGACATTCATTCACTCTAATTTTAAAAATGTCAGTATATTTGGTAGGTGTTTAAGGAATCAAATTATTTATATGGGCTGTGTTCTCTAATTTCTGATGACAAATAAAAAAGCAGACTTTCAAAGGAATTTAAAATTCTAGTTAGAGGAATTCTGATTGGATCAATTGGTGAAAAACCACTTACATGAAGTACAAATGTAATAGTTGAATGTAATATAAGATTCTATTTACAGAGAATTCTGATAGGTGGAAAACAAATAGAGACAACAGAATTGGGGAAACAACAAAACAGCAAAAGTCTTATGACCCTACCATGAAATAAGACACCCATTTTATTTAGATATTACTTAATTGTGTTACTCTTAAATGCTTGGCTTTAAGAATGAGATAATAAATGCATGCCTGCATACACATACATACATAAGATCCTTCTTTCATATTTATCTGAGTTTTACTTGTGGAATACTAATAAGTGAGTTGTTTTTCTTTCTTTTTTTTTAATTTTAAGTATATTTGACATCATTTGTATTTTTACCTGCTTTCTCACTCTGCTTTTGTCCTCCTGCATGTTTATATTTACTGTTATCTACTCTGAATATTCTCAATGAAACAGAATAATATTTAAGTTGGCCAACCAGGAAATCAATCTTTGGAGTGAGCCATTAAACTAACACAGAATAGCACAGTAAAATATGTGCTAATATGATGAGAAATGAGTAGCCATTGTTCTCAAATACATGATAAAATCTGATTGCCATTTACATAAAGTGAACCAACATAAAACAGGCTAAATACTGGGAAAGGGAAGCAAGCAGAGTTACATTTTGAATAAAAAGATTGATAAAAAATAAATTTAGTAGAATAAATGTTATGGGTTTTTCAAGTTGTATACAAGTTGACAGATTATGACAACAATGAAGGAAGAAATTCCAGGTGAATGAAATAACATGAGCAAAGACTTGAAGGAGGGAGATTCAAAATAATAATCAAGAAGCAGTATGTCAGTCAATTTAACTGGTTATAGGGTAAAAGGTTTACAGACTGGAGATATAAAGCTTGAAAGGAAGGAGGTTCTGATAGTGAATAATTGAATAATCATATGGAGATACTTAAATACTTTTAGAGGATCAGTGTGACCTCAAGTTTTGGTCAATGTGATATGAAAGCAGTAGAGTGAAGACTGTGAAGATAAAATAATTTAGCTGGATAATCTAGTTAAAGAACTTCTTAAGATTTGTTGTGGATATCAAAGACCTGAACTAAGGTATCAACAATGGTGTTGTGACGAAAGCATGTTTCTCTTACGTGGAAAACAAAGATTAAAACCTATATATACTGGGAATATAGAGCTGAAAAATAGACAAGGGAGGGTTTGCATTCATTTTAAATAAAAAAGTTTAAAGCACTTATAATTCCCTGAGAACGGTAAAAGCAGAACCTGAGTCAAAGACAGGCATTTATTCTTACTAAAATTTAATAATATTCAATACTTTTTTTCCCTGTAGTGAAAAACTGTAGGTACACCTAGGGTATAAAGCTACTAATAACTGAAGACGCATATGTAAACACTAATAATAAAACATTCTCTCCTGACATTTATAAGAATGCTACAAATAGACAATGCAGTTAAATCATAGTAACAGGCAGCTGAACAATTTAAGAATATTTTATATTATCTGACTAACCACAAACTCCATAAGTAGTCCCTTACACATAACTACTTATTATATAATTGCATTATAAGTACCTCAAAATAAATTAAAAATAAAACTAATTTATTATTTTTGCTTTGATTCATTTGATTGCTCAGGATTCTCAAATTCTTTGTTCATATCTTTATGTGCTTAATATTTTAAGATATATATGACCGTGCCTATACTGGTTATTAGTCTATATTTTATACATAAAGCTAAAAATGATTTTCATGTCGTTTTGTGGGTTCCGCAGTTATGTCTTCAGTTTCTAAGTGGTATCTAATCAATTAAATTTGTCTACCATGTACAATCAAGTACATGTTACCTGATTAAAAGAAAGTCAAAATAAAAATAATTCTTAAAGTCAATAACACTAAATGACATAGATTCAAATTATTGATATATAAGTATTTTTCAAAGTTCTGTCACTAATGCTGCTGCTATTCCATTCTGTTTCATTTGTCTAGTAACTATTTATTCATTTGTTGTCTTTTTAATTCCAGTTTCTTTGCTCAACACAGGATACAGATAGAAGACGCATGACCTTTTTCAGATCAGTCACTATTCAGTAGATTTACAACAGATATGAAGGCAAGTGAGGTGGGTATAAGAAACAAGAATGATGCCTAGGATAAAATCATCCACTTCAGGTGTACAGGGGCAACAAGAAGAATCTATCATGAGGACAGTAAGGATGGGAATTTGCGGGTGGTAAAAGGAAGTAAATTTAAGACAGAAATCAAAACAAAGGAAAAATAAACAAAAAGATAGATGAAAGCATAGTCTAAACAAGTTGTATTGTCTTTATAACTGAAATTGTAGGAAACAAGTAGATGAAGATAAGTAATGATGCTACAAAGATTTATGAATTCAGACCTTCACTATCTGTTTTTCTCTAGAGTTTTCCAAAGATATATTTAAATGTAAAAAATAATTTATAAATATAGTTATTACCTGAACTTCTTAAAGGAACACCTCAATAGGAAGAAAAAGAAATAACATGTTTTGTTGTGAACTCAACCCAGTTTGTATATTATATAATTTCCTAAGAAAAATAACTTAGTAAGTCCAAAAACAATAAGCTTTGGAAGGAAACAAACCTGTTAGAAAGCTAGATCTAATTTTGCGCTAGGTCTATTTTTGCATTGTTATAACAATTAAGAGTTCACTATCTTTAATTCTTCACTCTTATTGTGAGTCTTTTAACAATATTTTAATCTTTCTTGGATTTAGTTTTTTACTAAGATGTGCTTAAATAATATTCATTACAAGAACCTTGTTTTATTTTTTAGATCATTAATTGCTTAATGTTCAATGTGGACGGTACCATATGTTCCCATTCTTGATCTTGCCTAACAAGAGCAACATGACTGTATTTCTTTCAATGGTTCTTCTAGTAATGGTGTCAAAGTAGTAGTTTACAGAGATGGAAGAAGACTGTTTTTGTTCACCAAAAGCCTCAAAATTTTGTTTTAGTTAGAGGTCCTGAAAACTGAGATGAGTCCCTTAACATCACAATTGCAAAGATTGCCTTCATCTTTGTGTTGCTCATAAGAGTAATCAGCAACATCATCCCTGGTCTTGTTGACTTTCCAGAAATTCCACTTCTAAGGTTGCCCTTCAAATGCCCACATTAAGAGTGAAGATGGAGTTGTGGGTGAGGGGAGGTCATTCACACCGAGAGTGATTGAACAAATGCCATACTCACTAAGATCAAAGTACTTATTATTAAAATTTTTTCCAATTCATGAAGCTATGGTTCTTCCTTTTGATTAATTTTTAAATATTAGAAACTAAAATAGTGAGGTTTTTAATATATTGCACTTGGTTAATCAAAATCTCCATATATACTGAAAGTTAAGAAAAATGAGTAGAGTTTTCTTTAAAATCATTTTGGTGACTCTAAAGTCTAGTTATAATGATATTAAGATCTCTTTCCACACATATCTAAAATGAAATAAAGCTCCACAAAGATTTAATTAGCACTCCTATGCCTTTTTGAAGTCATTGAATGAAAGGTACTAACAGAGTATAAAATACTATAATTAATTTCTTAAAAATGTAGATTTTAATTGGCTTTTCAATAGTTGGGGACTCAAGACCTGAGGTGTGTGATGCCACACATCAGGAGATCTGGTTATTATTACGTATAGAGATTAAGCTAAATTGGTCACCTTGCCTTTGAATTTAATTACTAATGGAATTTATGGGGGGAAAAAATCACAAAATGCCTTCCTTTGCTAGAGGCCAAATAAAATGATGTTTAATGTGACTATTTCAGTACTTTGATTTAGACTGCAATAAGAAGTGGATGGCTAGAAACTTAATATTTTTCCACTAATCAAGATGACTAAATACTTTTAAATAGCAATTAAATGAAACATTATTTAGACTTTTTATCTTGACTGGGTATTATGTGTAGGTGAATCTTTATAGCTTTATGTATTTTTAAAATATATAATTATATCTCAACAAACACATTTAAAAGTTCTTAGTGAGTACTGTGCTAGATAGTGATACAGATACATATATTCAAATGAATTTGTATCACTTTACATTTTCAGGGAGTTATATTACAACAATTCATAACTAATGGTAGCTATACTGATTTATATGATTATTATGTTTATATACCATAATTTTAAAGTCCAGACAATTACACAAAATTTAATAGAATGTTCAGCTTAGTCCCTTTAGAGAGTATATAAAATCAACTACTCTTCTTTCTCTGTTTCTTAATATAGACAAGACAGGCATTTTTAAGGATTAGTTCATCATTCACAGAATGTGGAACCAGATAACCTAAAATTAGAATCCATACTTTAATGTTTGGTTGGTTTTGCAGTACTCAGGAGGATACTTATTTTCCATGCTTTAATGTTTTTATTTGTTAACTGAGAACAATAGGATGTTATTATTAAGAGTATTAAATGAGTTCACTTGAACAATATTACAATAGTACTTTTTGCAGAGGAAGTTTCCACAAATAACTATTTTAATTGATATTTAGTTAGTATTACTCTTTTGGAAAGGATAAAAACATTATTCTGTGCTATTCTGTATATCTAGGCAGATCGATAATATATTTCAGAGATTTGGGAAACAAGCAAGCATAAATAATAAGAAATGCTCATGTAATGGGGACTCAGTTTCATTTCTTCTTTCCAAATTTTGTTTACTGAGGTAAAGTAGGTTTATATCTTTGTATCTGCTCTGTGGGTTATAAGTTCAAACCTTTATAATTTTTTACAGTCATATATAAAGAGTTTACTATTGGTTTGGTTTTGATGGACTCTTTATTATGTGTCTCTATATTCCATATAGAACTGAGACCATCCTGTATTTGAATGGAGAGGATAGTGCCAACTGTTATAAATCAGAAAGAGAAAGATAAGCATAGGAATTCAATTTTAAACACATAAAGTGTAGTGTGTAAATACTAAAGGGAAATGCAGACTATATAAAGTAAAACTCAATGAAGAATCTCCTTCAGGGTATCCAGATGGAAGAGTAACAGTTCCTGGACAATTAAATTTTGGAATGAAGGAGGAGCATTCTCATTGAAAACAGATTTATAATGAAGTTGTTGTGCAAGTGGTTATCTTCAAGAAATTAATTCACTTTATTTTAGACACTCTAGGCTTAGAGCAAAATAAATTGTAGTCCCTAAACATGAAATTCACTATTTCGAATTCAAGTGTAAATGGAGACAATGATAACTGGGACTGTAAGTAAGAAATTATGTTAGAAAGGTAGATCAGGATCAGGTTGTCAGAAGTCATGTTTAGAGGTGATCTAATAGCTGCTGAAGATATAATGGTGGTTTCCAGATTTTGAAATTATGAAATACAGACTAGTAATTTTTTTTAAGATTTATTTATGCATACAAGAGCTGGGGTACAGGCCAGAGTTGTGGGAGGTGAGATGATTCATCAGAGACAGAGTGGGAAGCAGAACAGGCAGACTGAAATGCACTGCTTAGGGGAGCAGGATAGGTCTGCTTTGCCATGTGGAACCCCACTCTGGCCGGGGATCCAACTTGCTCTGCTGTGTTATGCTGCGGATGCTTTACAGAGCAGCGCCCAACCCACTGCACCACCGGAGGTGGGACCCAAACTAGTAATTTAGATTGTAGAAGCCAGAAGTGTGACCAAGGTAATTGGAGAGGACAAGAGATCAGGAGACAGAGGAGAAACTCAGAGACTGTGGCATGAGGCCCAATGATTGATGATCAAAACCTGATTTAAGAATACAGCGATTAGAATGAAAATAAAGAATGTAAGTTGAAGAGAAAAGCACTATGGCCACAGATAAGGAAATACATTCTCTCTTTAAAAGGTTTAATTCCACTTAATTCTTTCAAAACATCTATGAAGTCTTAATTTTCCAAGGACTTAAAATTTTTATATATTTCAGATTCTGAGGGTCCAATGAGATCAGTTCCTCAAAGTAAACACATAAGAATATGGGGATTTTCTCAGGCAGAGCCCAAATCCCTCCCCAGGATATTTTAAGGTTTATTTTTTTAAGATTTATTTATTTATGCATAGAACTGGGGTACAGAGGTGTTGGGGAGGTGAGAGGATTCACCAGAGACAGAGTGGGAAGCAGAACAGGCAGGTCTACTGAAATACACTGCTGATGATAGCAGCAGGCAAGGCAGGAGAGGTCTGCCACGCCATTGGATCACCCCCCTGGCTGAGAATCAAACTCATGCTGCAGTGGCTGTGGTTGCTTCAAAGTGTGGTGCTCAACCCCCTGCACCACCAGGGAGGCCCCTAAGTTTTTTTGTTTTTTTTTTTGCATTTTTTTTAATATATTGGGTTTTTTTTTGCATAGAACTGGATAGAACTAGAGTATAGGCCAGAGGTGTGGGGGAGGTGAGAGGATTCACCAGAGTGGGGAGCAGAACAGCAGATATGCTGAAATGCACCTCTGAGGGGAGTAGCAGGGGAGGCAGTGGTGGGGTCTTCTCCATAGTAGCACAAAGACTTAATCCCTAGGCCACCAGGAATTTTAACTTTCTGGCTAATCTGTTCTCAGTCTCCAGCAGCTCCTCTAAATTGAGGTAGTTGAAGTGTCCCTGTAGGTTGCTGGCTCCAGTAGTTCTGCTTTGAGAATTTCAGATGAGTTGTCCAGTGATCTCAATATTTTAATAAATTAAAAAAAAAGACCTTATTTCTTGTGCAAATAAGAGACATGACTTCTAAGCTCTTTACACTGAAGGGCAAATACAAGAAAACAAGATTTTGAATTTGAGGTATTTACTGTACATTTTTGCAAACTATTTCACCCTTCTTCACTTGTGAAAAAATAGTGCCCTGTAGTCAACTGGCAATGGTTAATAATTGCCTTCCCAGGATATTGCTACAGTGTCATAGGCTTTCAATTGGAGGGAACGTCTTAGCAGAATAGCAGATCACTTAGGAGGTGTGGTAGTCTTAATCCAAGAGCACAAAAAACATTATTTGGAGGTACTGATATCTATTATTCATTAAGTATGGTAATAATAATAGCCTGGGAGGATTTGCCTTTATATTTTGTACTTATTCAATGCCCAAGGTGAAATCAAATTTGTATTTTTTTATGTTTTATGAACTTTGTACTTACGTCTTTGAAAGAACAAAAAAGGAGTCCTCTGACTTGTTCTGTTTGCAATGTTACTATCTCTTCTTTAATATTTGCTATGGAGTAAGATTAATGTTATCCTTGTTTTCAGAAGTCCATGTGAAGGTCCACAGATAATGAAGTAGGGACTAGTATATAAAATGGAAACTATTAAAAGGAAGACATTCTGCATTTCACTGTAATCATCCTTGATAAATGACCTTTCTTTCTACATGTTAAATGTATTCCTTTTAAATTATTCTGGTGGGGCATACATTATTCTCTATGACAACAAAGACAAGCATTCTCCTTTAGAGCTAATTTTTTTCACACTGAAATATCACAACCTTAGGCTAAAATAATAAGGAAAATCTTCAGAAATCTATACAGAGAATAAAATTCCATATATAAGCCTCTTATGCAGTGTTATGAACCAAATTGTGTCTTTAAAATCCATATGTTGAAGTCTTAACTTCAAGATAGTCCCACTATCCTGACATAAAACTATACTTGGACATAGGGACTTTAAAAAGGCAGTTAAGATTAAATGAAATCATTAGGGCCAGTCTGGATAGAGATGACCTCATATGCTTATGAGGAGAGGAAACTAGAACACAAACAGAAACAGAGAGAAGACTATGGAACAAAGTGAGAAGATGGTTATCTACAATTCAACCAACACATTGACCTCAAGTTCTAACCTACAGAACACACAGGGAATAAGTTCCCTGGGTGACTTGGACCAGAAATGATGCTATTTCTGTACCCATTGGATTAGCAAAGTCACAAATATTATTTTCTCTGCTTGATAAAACAATGTACCAAATAAATTATAGCCTTACTTAAAATGTACCAGGGATACACTTATTAAAAACCCTTCATTATCTCCTTTTCATAAATTGCTCATTTAAACAGCTGGCTTCTTAAAGGTTGAAATCATGATCTAGGTCATTCTCATTCCCTGATATATTTCTAATCATATTTGGTATATGAGAAAAATTATCTTTTGGAGCAGCTGCAGTACAATCAGCTATTATTGTCACTAGGTGTGGGTTAGAAATTGGACAAACATGCTTTTACTTCTCACTGATTTTGCTTTGTCAATTTGTTGAAGTATAAACATCTAAAAAAAATGGGATGGATGTGTCATGAAGTAATATATGTAGAATGCCAAACTGAAATAGTACATAGAGAATTATTTTTTCAAATTAATTACATTGTCACCTTTATAATCATTAACATATTTAAATATATATAAATAGCAATACAACTTGTCTATCTTTAATATTGTATAATCAGCATGTATCTCAGTTTCTAACACATAGAAGTGCCCAACAGACTGCTTTCTCAGTGACTGAGAAACGACATACATACACATACTCACACACACACACACACACGCCATTATAGTAGTGAAAGTTATATACTATTTCATTGGCAAAAAAAAAATCAAATGAAATAGATTTAATTATTATTCCTATGGACATCATTTTGGCTGATTCCTCCTTTTCTTTTACAGTAAGCCAGAAAGTCACAGATTGCTGTGTCAGGAATGAAACCAGCCAGCTGGCATCGAGCAATTTAAACATGTTCTCTGTTTTGCATATTGCTGTGGGATAATGGGAATAGAGTGGATGTGATAGGGTCAAGCATGTTTTGGACAGGAGCCAGTCTATGTAGCTTTGAAATGCAGACATTAATTTGCATTCTCAGATCAGACAGGAAGCAACATTGGGTATTATCTATTTTTGTTCAAATCCCACATAGCTAAGGTGCTATGTGGGATTTGATCACATCTCTTAGCTGTTCTTATATATCATCAAAATAGGTTGATTGACAACAGGTATGTTTTGCCTTAATTCATCTGTCTTAACTAACCACAGATTTTTAAACAGATAATATTACAATGTTCAGGTGCTGAAAACAAATAGCATGCACTACTCAGACTGGTCTTACCCAGTTCCCAATAACAGGATCTAAACATTTATTATATAACAGTACAATCATATGCTCATTTGGTATTACTTGATATAATTGTTTTGAAACTACAGGTCACTGTATTCAACTGCATCTTATAACTTACTCCCTTTCCAAGGGCAGTCTCATTTTGTGACCTACCTCCTCCCCCATTCCCACTCAATAAATACTCCCACATCATTTGCAATTAATATGGTAAAGCTTCTTTTGTATTTAAGTAACAACAATTTACAATGTTGATTGTGATTGGGAGATATAGGATCAAATCCATCAGGCAATGTTACCACCAAAGCACCCACAGTCCTCCATCATAGTCTATGGTGCTCCCTGCCCACATCACTCTTCCTTCCTTATCTTGATCTGGTTGCCTCAATAATATTGTCAGATTTCTAGGACTTATTATTGGTTTGGCTTCATTTGAACCTTTGCTTTGTTTCTCTATATTCCACATATCACCATCTGGTGTCTTTCTCCTCTGAGTTATTTCAGTTAGCATAATCCCTTCCAGTTCCATCTATATTATAGCAATTGGCAAGAGTTTATATATTTGGAATAGCTGAGTACTATACCATTATGTATATACACCACATCTTTATCCACACATATTTATTGGATACTTAGGTTGTTTCCATAGATAACTGTAAATAGTGCTGTAATGAACATAGTGAACATAGGAGTGCATCTATCCTTTTAAAGTAGTGCTTTTACAGCAACAATGTCAAATGCTGGCGAGGATGTGGAGAAAAAGGAACCCTGGTACACTGCTGGTGGGAATGCAAGCTAATCCAACCATTATGGAAGGCCG
>JAGFMF010011862.1:9644433-9677021 GCA_019455555.1 Galemys pyrenaicus
GCACAAGGGACTGAGGTGATGGTGCACGGGTGAAATGGTGGTGGGTACCCCCTGGGGACTACAAATGATGTCAAATATAACTAATAAAAAAAAAAAAACTTTCTCATTATAGCTTATTTTAAATTTCACATTCAGAAATAATCATTTTGTAATGATTTATTTTCGATGAAATAATCAAAATTATAATACTGTCTAGAGAAATCATCTAATCATCTTCACAGTTCATGCCAGTGAATGAGTTCCCAGTGTCTCATTATGCTGAATTTATGTATCTAGTTCTCCAATCTGATGCTGATATGCTCTCAGGACTCAAGGTCTACTTTTCACAAAGTCCTCATTCATAAGTCAGCTACAAGAGTGAGTGGATTAACCCTTTGCTACTCACCACTGAGCAATTTTAAGATTACAAACTGGTTCCATCTGGTCACCTTAACAGGCAAAGTACTAAACTACATCTGTTCATGTCTTTCATAAATACCATATGGAAAAGTTATTTCTACCTAATCTTTATACATCATTCATTTGGAATCACATTGTTCAACATAAATATCATTTAATTAGTTGACTCTTGCAGATGCCTTGATTGCCTATTTATCAAGTATATATTTCATCTGTTCTGTTATTAAATTGAAGACATATGTTTTGATGAGTACATGTTTTTGTTATCACAGCTACGCTGCAATATAATTTTAGAATATTCTAATTCCCAGCACATTCTTAGAAATGTTTATGTTTGACTGTCCTATTTTTTTCATTTATAATTGACAGTGCTTTCAGTATGACTATAGTTTTTCTATCTGGAGGGGAGCCTGCATACTATGTGGTTTAACTTCCTTCATTTAACTAAAATTTAATCATTTAAATTGAGAAAACGTTTCAATTGTAGCAAAGGTAAATTAAGTTTCTTCAGAAGTTTGTCCATTTCTAGGATGAGTAGGGGGCATAATGAGTGCTTATTTAAAAAACAAACAAAGATTATACTATTTGAACCAATATACCTAGACACGTTTGGGCCAACACACCTAGTCTAGATGTACACAGAAAGATTATGGAGACGAAATGAGGATCTTTATACAGTGACCTAGAACTGGACAATTATTATGATGTTCTTTGGCAATCAGTAATTCTAGGCAACTGGCTAAAGCAATATGTTTCTCTCAGACTAAATTTCAAACTCAGAGTTTAATATTTAGAGCAATGTTTCTCAGACACCAGAGTCACCTGGAAGAATTTTATTTTTACATAAAGATTTTTTTGAGGAAACATTGGTTTACAATACTGTATATGATTAACATGTATATACAGTGTATGTATATATGTGTATATATACAGTGTATGTATATATGTATATACATGTATATACAGTGGCACCACTTCAGATATGTAACACTATAACTTGTCCAACCTAAGCACACATTGTCCTCCACTCTAGTGCATTGGGCCAAATGCTTCTTTGATAGCACCTGCACTTTTCTAATAGCAACACTGTATAGTCAGATCTCAAAGTTTTAGTTTTGTCTCTTTCTTTTGTTTCATTATATTCCACTTATGAGTGAAATCTTCCAATATTTGTCTTTTTCCTTCTGCTGTATTTTGCTTGCATAAACACCCCCAATTCCATTCATGTTGTTACCAAAAAAATAAAATAAAAAAAACCAAGCATTCATCATTTTTTTATAGCTGAATAATATTCTGCTGTGGTTTCTCATCTTTTTGATATGGTCATTCCCTCATTTTTGTGTTTAACAATAACTATGCCCATACAAAGAAAGGAGTAAGAATGGTGTTTAGTGCTCTGAGACTGCTGTGAGCCTGCTTTATGACTTTTCTACTTGCAAACGCAGGTTACCTAAGAAAAGTCAACTATTTATAAGTTTTGTGACTACAAAGACTCTAATAATTTAATTCTGATCAAATACATGATAACTTGTATTCCTGCTGCTGCATCCCCAGCCCTACAACAGAGCTGACATTTCTTGTTTACATGCAATCATGCCATTCTTTTTTCATTCACAGAAAAAAATTTAAAAAATTGTGTAACATTTTCTCAATCAAAAAATTGTATCAAAGAGGTATCAGAAATAATTTAGAAACTAGCTAGTATAATTAATTATAAATATTTTAAACCCACAAGATTTTTTGTGGTTGTAACATTCTTTGCAGTATGAATCAATCACATCTAACATATAGGGTGAAATCACAGTTTACATGTTCAAAATTAAATATAGCATCTCATGTTTCTATATAAAAATGTATTTTTAAACAGTTTCAAGATCACTTCATAGCTAATGGAAGAAAAATATTGAAGACCTATGTATTTCTCATATATGTTTTCAGTTTTTATCTCTTCCTTTGCCATATGAGTGCTCTTTGAAATAATTTAAGGCACTAATTTAAGGCAATACTTGGTTGAGAATTTCTGAAAATGAGAGTTTGGAAAGGGTATGTGCTCTCTAGCATGAATAGAGGAATTGCACTTACATAAAAGTTGGAAAACTTTGCACAACTGGAAAAAGAAAAGAAAGTGTGCATATGTATAATAGTTTTTGAGTTTAGATGTGGCTCAGTGAAAGAGTTTCAGTACTGATGGGCTATAAGTTATTGAACATATTGGCTATAAATTAAAATTGTAGCATCAAACTACTTAAACTTAGACTTGGGCCTTTGTAACTTTAGTTAGTTGTCATTCCACAAGTTACATGTGTCTCAACAATCATTCCACAAGTTACATGATTATGTAATATAGCTATAAAAGGGGGAAACAGTAGATATTACGTAATTTTATTTCAATACACTGGAATCTCAGAACTTATTTGAGTATTGGACACATATTTTACTCTTTGATTTCCTTCTTTTAAAATTGTCATGATTTCACTTAATTATTTGTGTTATCATGAAGATAAACTACTACAATAAAATTTGTTGACATTCAACAGATGTAGCTGTTTCATCATTTTATCTTTAATATTGATGTAAGCTGCTTTAGGGCTTTCTATAATTTCTTTAACAGATCTGGTTTATTATTTCCATTGACATTTTGATTCATTTTTAAGATAGAATCTTAATCATTACAGCACTTATGAGACAGAGTATAAGCTTTATTATTTCTTTTATAAAGTAAAACACTATTAATTTGAAATGTAAAGTAATGAGATTGCTACCTCAACAGATATTATGGGATTACAGAAAATAAATGAAAATGAATTCAGAAGAGAGGAATCTTGATTTATACTGGAAAGGTTTTAGAAATCTTCAGACCATAGAGGAAGATGGGGTGTAGCTAGATTAACTGAGAAGCAAATAAGAAATTACAGATGGGAAAAACTATATGTGAAAATCAAGAGTTAAGTTTGTTGTTTAGTGAGTATGCCAGTTAGAAGCTAAAAAAGAATTACTGTAAAGAAGAAAAAAAGTGTGATTATATACTGATTTTTGATCTTGCTTGGTCTAAACTTGAATGTCAGGATATATCAATGGATTGTGAGATTTAGTGATTAAAACAGCTACAAACAATTATGGGCTTGACATGTATTAGATATTAGAATACACAATTAACATATATCATTTAGGTTTCTCAGTAACACTAATCACGCAACTAATATCCTGATTATTAATGTCATATCAATAAGTGAGATTGCTGTGGTGACTTGGAAGTCAGAAATGTACCAGTAAAATTGGGTCTAGTTAAGGAGACACATAGGCAAAGGGTAAATGTGCCAATTAGCTACTTTAGGAAGGATAGAGAGAACTATTGCCTTATATCAGAAATCAGGGGGAAAAAGACATAGCAAGACAATCTCAGCAATCCATTTTGGAAAAAAATATATATCTGCCTGTAAGATGAAAAACAAATATTGGGCACTGGCAGTAAAATGACTGAAAGACTTTTCTGAAAAATTACCTATTAACTTAGATGTTATTGATATTTCATTTTCCAAATGCAAATGGTTATTAAATCTCTGGTGATATTCAAAGTAATAGTTTAAGGAGTCATATAATTTGTAAAAAGTAGTATCTTTTATAAAATATAGAAGAGAATATTTAGCAGTACTTTTATATTTTTGAGTTCTGACAAAAAAAAAAAAACTGGTCCAAATAATCATAATATATATATATACACACATACATACATACATTTACTGGTATGTATATGTTTACATATACACATACATATATATTTATGAGTAACAAAAATAACTATGGCTTAGATAAGAATTTGTTTTTTCTATCATGTACACTTTTAGTAGAATGTCAGAGATTGGCATAATGCTCTATATTGTCAAGGACCTAGAATCTTTCTTCTTGTTAATCTACTATGCATGGGCTCTATTTTTAAATTTACTACTTGATCTACCTCTAATATCGTGTCACAATTCAGCCAAGGTAAGTGAATAAAAGGTAAATGAATGAAATGTCTTTATTGTTTAAGGAGATGGCCTACCATTTATACATGCCAGTTATATCTTATAGGATATAGTCACAGAATCATATCAAAGTGTCTTAAAGGTCAAGGTATAAAATTTTATTCATGACATCCATTTTCTTGTTATTAAGTAATAATGGAAGTGTATACTGGGAGATAATATATTTCCTACTCAACTGATTATTTAAAATGATTTGCTAGTTAAAATTTTAATTTCTGCTTTCATACTACATACTCTCTTTTTGAAAATTCTAGAAGTTTTATTTTATCAAACTAAAGAGACGTTGCATTCCTTACTAGGTAATAGTGCAGATAAATGGTGAGTATTTATTGATTTTTATTAGTTCTGATGGTGAAAAATGGAATCATTTATATTTGAAAAATAAGAGTTAGATATTAAATAGACTAGACTAGATTGAAATATAATAGAAAGCCTGGAGACCCTTGGGTAGGCTTTCATTGGTGCAAATATCTGTAATGTGGAAGATCTTTTATGCAGTGTAGAAACCACACAGACATAGAAACACAATGAATATAATCTATTATTTCCAGAAATTTAACTTTGAATAAAAATTTAGAAATATATGAAGGACACTAACATGTGGTTTAGTTGAAGATAATTCTTAGAAACTTCACCCCTTGTATAAAGGTATTTGTAAAACACATCAAGAAAAATAAGAACAAAATTAAAAATACATATTTGTCTATTAGATATTCTAAATGGTCTGAAATATGTTTCAAGTAACATGTCAAGCTAGCCCTATTCACCTACTTCCTTTTAATAGGTCACTTTGGGATGATTTTATATTTCCTACTTGATTTAGAATGTAAAACTCCCACATAACATTTTGCTACCATTCTATAATTTATGCAATGCCCAGTAATTTAAAGAATAACTTTCATTCTACTTCTCTCCTTTGTCCTTCATCATGGCATGTGTAATTTATGTTTCATACACATCTCAATGTAGCTATATATATCCTGCAGATTTTTTGACCCTGGCATGAGGCTTTTTACAACTGACTCACAAAGTTTTTGAACAAATTTAAAGGTTTCTAGTTTACTTCTTTTACCAAATCCATTTGCTTTGCCTTTATCTGTGCCTCAAATTATTGAAGCTCTCTTCAGTTATTTCTACCTCTCACCTTTCTCTAATCACTTGAGTATACAATCTCTTAACAGTCACCTTCTGATATAGTGCCTGTGACAAACTTGAACTGGTGTCCATATTTTTCCTTACCATATTCAACAATCTGCAAGTGCTAGAACAGCAATTCACAAAGCAGCCCATCCCAGATAGACCTTAAATTTTGTTTGTCAGAAAAACAAATCTAGGCTTGGGATTTTGAAACAGAACATTTTTGTTTTGGAAAACCAATGGCTCCGTATGTACCTACAAACATATTTGGTTGAAACAGGAAAGGTTCCTGGACTGGGACAGAACAGAAATCAAGGACAACAATTTTTATTCTTGGAAGGAAGAATTTTTCTGTTCCCATGGTCTGATAAACAAAAGATAAAAAATTTCCTTACCCTAGGCCTGGACAGCTGTTTCTATCAATTTTCCATGTCTGATTATTTATTTTTTTACCATTTCTGAGTTGTCTTTCTGCCACTTAGCAGGATGACTGCTGTGGGTAAAATGGAGTTGTAGATTCAGAAGAAGTAATCACAACCTTGATACCAGAACAGTTCAAACTGAAACTATGGCCAAACGGATTCCATGAAATGCTCACCTAGAGATGGTCATGAACCCTGAGCTGCAGATGATTGGTGCTCACAAACGGTGACAATAAAGGACATTAGCCAAAACCACTTTCCTTGCTTTCTCAGTAAATAAAGTTTCATTCCTTTGTGCTCAAACTCCAGACCTAAAACTTATATAGAACCCTAGCCCCAGTACCTCGAGTCTCTTTTTCACACACCCTCTAGTATTTGTTTTCAATCAGATAAATTCTACCAATATTTTTAATAAAAATCAAGATTAGCCTGTGTTTCTGTTTTTAGTTGCAATACCACACTGTTTTGATTACCATTGCTTTGCAATATAGTTCAAAGTCAGGGGTCATACACCTCCATATTCCTTTGGCTATTCAGGATCTTTCTTCAGTACAAATTTTAGATTTGTTTGTTCTATGTTTGAAAAATATCATTGAGATTTTGGTAGGTATTACATTCAGTCTGTAAATTACTTTAAGTTATATGGCCATTTTAGCATTTGTTATTTTTCAAATATACAATGAACAGAATCTCTCCCATTTTTTTGTTTCTTCCCTTATTTCTTTAACAATTTCCCCTCTTTTTTAAGATTTATTTTATTTATGCATACAAGAGCTGGGGTATAGATAAGAGTTATGGAGGGAGGAGGATGGTGTCGTGAAGCTTCACCAGCGACAGAGTGAAGAACAGAACAGGTAAATCGACTGAAATATACTGCTGAAAGGAGCAGCAGGTGAGACAGGAGAGAGCTCCTGCACCATGTGGGTTAGCTCCATCCCTGACTGGGGATTGAACTTGTACTGCTATGGCCGCTGATAGTTTCATAGTGCTGAGACTTAATGCATTGCACCACACTGGAGGGCCTGCATATAGTTTTCAATATATTAGTCTTTTCCTACCTCTGTTATATTTACTCCAAAGTATATATCAATTGGGCCATTCTATTTCAGAAATATTTTAATTGTCTGTTCTTAACATAGTTTGATCCTTTTATAATTGGCTGGTCTTAGTTTTATTTCAATAATTAACTTTAGCCTAATCTCTGGGAATTATTCCTTGATTTCACCCACTTACAAAAATCTAAATTAAGTGGCTTTTCTCTTGTATCTGGGCAGTTTTTAAGTACTGGTTGTTTTAT
Organism: Galemys pyrenaicus; assembly: GCA_019455555.1. Classification (NCBI taxonomy): domain Eukaryota; kingdom Metazoa; phylum Chordata; class Mammalia; order Eulipotyphla; family Talpidae; genus Galemys; species Galemys pyrenaicus. The sequence continues at coordinate 9,651,714 of JAGFMF010011862.1, forward strand.
CAACTTAGATAATAATCACAAACATACACAAATACACACATATATATTTACTCTGTTAAATTGAAAAATTCTTGATTTAAATGATTGCATTACTCATCTCTTTCACTGGTACCTACCCTACCACTCTTTAATGATAACATGAACAACACACACTGATTCAACAGTAAAACAGTTGACCACCTATTACATATCAGACACAACACAAGCACTGGTTATGCCAGACACAAGATACATGCCCTCCTGACATGTTAGATTAAGCAATGACAAATACATATACCACCTATAGCAACAACACCACCAAGTATAATAATGAAAAGCCAACTTGAGTTGGCTATTACACTCAGGTGATACATCACTAGTAAGTCTGTTGTTCTATTTTTTTGTACAACGGTTTGCTTTCACTTTAGTGACTTAATACACAAAATAACCACATAAAAACTGAATTTCTATAGTAAATCAATCATTCTAAACTATTAAATACTGAGGCATAAATAATAAATCACTTCAGAGAAATTTTCTCCTGCATATACTTGGTAACTTACAAGAAATAAAAAGCCAACACCAAAATTTTCATACTTCAAAAGTGGTTAATTGTAAATAGAGTAAATGCAACCTAAACATTCAAAATTTTTAACTAAATAGTGTACTTCGGAAATTTCACAAGGAAGGGAGAAGTCTGCTTAACACTGTCAGCTAATCTTTTCAAGAATCTGTCTGGGACTTGAAAGACATGTTTTCAAAGTTATTTTTTTCCCTCTCATCTCTTAGATGATATTCATGACCCAAAGCAGTCTTGGAACCAGATGTTTATTCTGGGATCTTTGAAATTCCTCTATGAATTAATCAAGAGGATTTTTTTTGAGTCTAACTTTTTCAAGTTTTCAATTTTAGAAACCGAGTTCTTTCAAAATTGCTCATTGTAAAATGGCAATTCTTCTGAACTTTCTCCCTTTCTTTCCATCCTTTGTTATTCTCCCCTTTCTCCAGAAATCTAGTTTGGATATATAGATATTTGGAAAAATTTATTTCTTATAAAACATCAATTAATATTCACATTATTTGTTGAGCACCTACTATTTATATCAAGTATCTTTTAGGTACAGATACTATATACTTGGCACAAATTCCTGCTCAGATTGGGTTTATATCATGACAATGAATTTTATCTGGCTGTCAAATGTAATCTTTCTAAGGAATAAGTTACTGCTTATTATTTATGTTGTTTCAAAAAGGTGACTTTCATATACATAAAAACTAAGATGAAAAACTGACAAGAAACAATGTGCACTGGGACAAGCATAATTTTTCTGTGATAGTCTTACATTATCAAGAGTATCAAAAATCTTTTCATTTTACAATACTTATGGGAAATAACATATTAACATTAAATGCTTGATGTCAAACCTCAAGGACAAATTTTTATTAATGTTTAAGTCACATGTTTAACTTTATACCTAAACATTATATTCTAGAAAATTTATGGTAAGAAAGCCTATGTTTCAATATAAATGATGTATAAACTGAGCTTAAAATTTTTCTCTGTTTTTTTTAAATTTGCTCTATTCCACTTAATTCAGCAGACAATTTTGGAAACTATCCTTGTTCATCACATTTCCAACTATTCAAAAATATTAACATCTGATAAGAGGATATGAAGCATTTACTTGGTACAACCATTACAATCTTCCATAATATTATCATAATTCTTGAAAAATAAAGTTAAAGACAGATTTATTATGAGGAGATCATGACTTCAGCATAGCATTGGTACAGCCTCTTCATAATAAATCTCTGTCTTTCATACAGGGTATGTATATGATATTTGAGGCCATTCTGAAATAAACATTCTGCTACACCCATAATAGAACCAACAAATGTAATTTATGTATAATAGCATAAAGTCCTTAACATCTTTTCTAAAAATTTCTGCAACCTGATATTGTTTGGTTAGGATAATGTACTGTTACTTAATTTACTTATAATTTATGTTTTAAGGTCACAACTTAGGTTTTCAGAATTGGCTTTCTTCCAAACAGCAGTCTGAGTGATCTGAATTGTTCATGCCATGTGTATACTTTAAACCTTACAGTGACACTTAAAATCACATTTTTTATATAGGCCTACAAGGCATACAGTATCTGCTTATCTGTCAACTCTCATCTCCTGACACTTCTTTCACTTGGTTCTGAGTTCAGTCCATTGACTTTATAATACATAAAATATTTAGCCCTTTTTTAACTTCTAGGACTTGCTACATTCCCTGCCTGGAAATCTCCCCAAAAATCTAGCAGATTGTCAAGACTCAGGAACCACTCAGTGGATTTTTCTGGCTTTAATATAGTATACCATTAAGCACTTATTACTTTGGGGAATTTGTTCCATTAGCATATTTTGCCACTTATTTCAGTTATTCAAATACATTACTAAAATCTATAAAATTGCACTGTTAGGCTTTTATGCATTCATATTTTAATATGAGATTAAGTAAAATTTATCAAGGCATATACCTAAGAATCTTGGATCAAAGACCAAAGTTAAATTTGATTTTCATTAGTGTCATCTGCTTTTAATATTGATTACTCTATGCTTTTTAAAATGATTTGTTTGTTGCTTTGTTTCTTGAATAAATTGATAATTTACATAAAATGTTATAGTTCATAAAGATGTGATTTTTTATTTATTGTGAAGTGATCAGCAAAATGAATCTGATTAGCATATAATCCCATGCACAGTTAGAATTTTGTTTATTTATGTTAGTTTTTTTTTTTTTTTTGAGGTAACATTGGTTTACAGTACTATATATGATTTAGGGTAATGGGTTTAGATTTTTTAATGTATATCTCTATAATAACAACTACCAAACCACCCACAGTACTCTACCATAGATTACTGGGCTCCTTCCCATTTTGTTCTCATCCCCACTCTCCTTCCCCTCTAAAAGCCTCAATTCTACATTCATATGTCTAGGGTTCATTTTGTCAGTTAATTTGTCTTCTTTCTCTATATTTCACATGAGTAAAATCATAGGGTATTCATGTTTCTTCTTATTTCACATATCCTAATCCTCTCCAGTTCTATCCATGCTGTCACAAATAGCAAGAGTTCATCTTAAAAATTAAAAAAAAAAATTAAAAAAATAAAAAGCTGAGCAGTATTCTATCATGTATCTATAGCAAATCTTATTAACCCATTCCCATGACCTAGGCAGTCTGTTTACAAAACTTAGCTATTTATACATTTTTTTAATTAAAAATATATTGGAGAGACTGCCTCTCCTTTTTCAATATATTATTGCTTTCTTATTTTTTGCTATAGTCTATTTGAGTATCACTTTAAAATTTTGATTTATGCTATGTCTGATAGATATGAAAAAATAACAAATTAAATATGATTACAGAACTAAAACTTCACTCACTTATCTTTTGCCATTACATTATTATTTCATATTCATATTGTGACTAATATTTTACAAATTTTTAAAGTACCAATCTGAGCACAAGGGTTATATGAACTGAATGATTTGTGTTAGGATTGTTCATGTTTTCTGACATAAAAGTAGAACAAAAGTATTCATACAAATGCTGCCTTCTTCCTTTTCACATAATCATTCTTAAAATAACAGCTTGGGATCTTCATTTCCTGAAGGTACTGATTAGGACATTAGATGGAGACTATAAATTACCTCACCAAGAAAAAAATAAAAAATTTTCACTAAGCTGTTTGTAATATGCTTTGTATATTTTAAAACTTGATATGTACCATGTCATTTTATATCACGTCAGTAAAAAATTCTCTTAAGAATATTAGATACCATTTTTTATGTCAAGTTTGGTTTAGAGCTAGGTGATGCTCAGATGAGACACTGAAGACTATTTTGCTGAGTCAACTATAACGAAACTATTTCACAAAGAAAGAATAAAATGAAAATTAATTTTAGAAGGGTTGACATTCAGGATTCTTTGTAGAATATGAAAACTATTTCCAAGATGAATAGATGTTTCTTAATGCTCCTTAATGAAGACAAAGTAGGATGAATACTTAAGTTAAATATAAACAATTTAAATTATATTATCATAACATAATTTACCAAATTGTGAAGCTCAAATTTGTCATCTGACCACATTCTATATTTGCTGTTTTTTGGCAAATTAAGCAAAAAAACATTATAGGAAAAGATGTTTGAGAAGATGAGGCAGGAAAGTAAATACAGACTCTGAGCCTGTTGAATCTGAGATGTCTCAGGGTATTTAAATGAAATTGCCAAGGATATGCATTGGATTTTGTTTTGACTTTTAACTTGGAAGGGACATGATAGGTTTAGATTCTAATGGAGATGAATACCTTTTTGAGAATCAATATATAAAATGCATAAGGAATATAAGAGATGAGACTAGGACTTAAAGACTGTAGTTTGGCTCAGTCTAGTGCACACAATGAGGAGTTCACAAAGGATGGGTTATTGAAGTTGAGTTCTCAAAGATAAAATAGGAATTCACTAAACATGGCAAGAAGGGTAAAATCATAATAGTAAAAACAATTAGTATAACAAATATTAAGTAAATACTGTGTGCCAGTCATAGTTTTAAGTCATTGAACTCCCACAATTATTCAATTTGGATGTTTTCTAGAGATAAAAACTGAAGCACAGTTAACAAAGCTGAACACTGTTAATAAAATTAAGATTCATTTATGCATACAAGAACTGGGGTGTAGGCCAGAGGTGCGGGGGATGAAAGGATTCTCTAAAGGCAGAGTGGAGAATAGAATAGGCAGATTTACTGAAATAAATTGCTAAGGGGAGCAGCGGGCAAGGCAAGAGAGGTCTGCTGCACCATGTAGGTCAGGTCCCTGGCTGGGTTTTGAACTCATGTTGCAGTGACTGGTGATAGCTTGATAGCATTGAGATTAACCTCTGTGCCACCAGGCAGGCCCCCAGGTATAGTTTTCAATGTATAATGCAAATAAGTTATTTCCAGAAGGTTATTGTGAATATTATTGATTGATTAAAATAAAATAAAAATGTGTTTTATAAAATATGAATAGTCATAAATGTTTCATTGTTAATAGTAGGAATTATAAAGTATATTAATGAAGCTAGCTCTATCCAGTTTCTCAACAATTAGCACAAAAACACCTACTTTTGTAAATAGACCTTTTGCAGTGATTTATTGTAACCAGAGAACAATTTCAACTTTACTGTCAACAATAGATGCTTTTCCTCTTTCAAAGTTGTTATAGTCATGACTAGGTCACAAGCTGACTTTGAAGTTCAGGTGTAAAATGTCTATGACAAGTAAATAGCTCTCTAGTACTGCTCAGGGTGAAGCTGAGCCAAAAGTCCTTGTAGGGTCCAAAATGAAATTGAACTGATCAGTTCAGGAGTTTATTATCTTCAATAGCTGCTGTTTTAAATATACCTATAATCTACATGACCTTCCCCATGAATGGCATTCAGACTTTTACACACTTGAAAAGCCCTAAGTACCAGGAATAGATGGTCTTTAAGTGCAATCTTTGTGCTCATAATTTTCAACCACTGACATCCCAGTAGTATACATGTTATTTTTGTGGGGTAACAACCAAGGTGTCAATTACTGGAAATGCTTGGTGAGTTAGTGAGAGAAAGTAGAGACATGGTTCTGCTCACAAAAACCACTGCAAATCACGATCAGATACTATTATAGTGCAGAGTGTGACTTTTGATGGAATGTGTGCCAATAGCCAATTTGAAGTGTATAAAGATAAAATATATATATATATATATATATATATTAAGGATCTGCTTTTTCTAATTGTTTTGGGGAAAATATATTATTTTTAATTTGAATTTTTTCTTGAATATCCTTAAAGTAAGGTGGAAGGGACAATATGAATTAGTCAGATATGATTTTCTATAAGGATATATAACATAGCCAACATGTTATTTCTAGGAAGAAGGAAGACTTAGTCTAGAGAAAGATTTTTTTATACCCCTGCCTGTCATTTAGATAAAACAATTGTTTCTTATTATCACATATCACTTAGTACTTAATTCTTAACTTGACCAAGGTTGACCAGTTTTACAAATATTTCAGTGTGAATGATATTAATTCATATTTCCAATGTGATGTTAATTTTTTAATGTAGTCATTGAATTTAAGTGGGTGAATCTGTAAATTTTGATCTAAGAAATAATGCCCTCCTTCAGAATGGAAACAATAAATTCTTTCATATTTGTTTGATATCATTTTAAGACTTTTATCCGTTAGGGTCCTCCATGAAGTGAACATCACAGCAGATTTAGAAAAAGAAATTTATTGGAGGTAACACCTATGACTAATAGTGGAGGGAATATGAGTGGACAGGGAGAGACCTCAGTAAATAGTATAAACTTAATAGCTGTGAATCAAATCACAGAGGAAGAAAGACCTATTAGAAAAATTCTCACAGTGCAGTGCAGCTCAGAGAAATGTTTAGTCACCCCAGTGGAGATCTACCTTAAAAACTGCCCATAGGGGTGTCACCTGGGGCAGAAATGGCAACATTTATCATATTCATATATACTTCTGAATATGATCCCCTAAATATATTCACACCATAATTCTCCAAACCCATGAACATGTCATATTACATAATAAAGTTGCAGATGGACTTGAGTTCTTAATCAACAAACTTTAAACATGGCAGATAATCTCAGATTATCCAGGTATTGCAAATATAATCACCACTGTCCTTAAAAAGTGGAGATTCCAAAAGATAAAAAAGAAATACTTTTAAGTCTTAGCTATTTCAATATTGTCTCAGAGAAGAATTTGGAAATCCTGCAGACTCTTGATAAGAATTAATTATGGAACTCCTAAATAGAAGATTTATATAAATTGCTCTGTTTCTAATCTCTCCCTCATTTTTCTTTGTCTTCCTATAAGAATTTTTATGAACATGAGTGAAATGATACTTGAGTGCTGTTTTCACTGGAAATTTATTTCTCAATTCAGACAAATGCCTCTAAATAGGATACAATAAAAATCTGAATCCCTGTTTGATATTTCAAGTCCTATCCTTCTCACTTTCTTTCTTGTCCCACATATAAGGAAGCAAAGAGAGCTCAAAGACTCCTTTCTTGGCTCTAGACTGTATTTCAACCCATGTTACCCCCAACTAGGTAGGCAAGAAGAACTCTTACCCAGCCCCATACCTTAATGGCAATAAATATTAAAGCTACAGTTTGTTCCTATTGCTTAGCCACTTAGGACCAAAGTGAATGATGGTCTTGCTCTCTTAAAAATGATGGTCTTGCTCAAGATTATATATCACCTTTTTTGTATCATGTGAATACATGCTGCATCATTACTCTTGTCATCTGAACCAATTATGGATGGGGATTTGAGCCCCGTCATATGCAGGGTGACAATATAATACATAAATACACTGACTTCCATGCATAAATGCCAAACTCTGCAATCAACCTACATTAAAAATCCTGAGACCATTTAGAAAACACACACACACATTATAACAGAAACAATATTGTTAATTTCATCAGTATTTATTTTAGGGTTTGGTTATTAAACTAGAAATGCCACCTTTACTTGTGATTGTGAGTCTCTAAATTATAGATAATGGGCTAAGATTATAATAGTTGCCAATGCGAAAAATCTCCATTTTGTTGTGCCTCATAAGCAAGCATGAGGGCTTATGCTTTAAAGTTCATCCATTAATGAAATGTCCCCTTTAATCTATTTATTTAAAAGAACTTTGAGTAGGACTTAGAATAATAAAAGCACTATGAAAAATACAAAAATGAATAGGTTTCTGTTTTCCACACCATGAGAAAGAAATCATGCTACACCATCCTGGTCTATTAGTAGGCAGAGTGACTCAGTTGTAAAGAACTCAGAATGGCTTGGGTATAAATATAATTACAAAAATATAGGTAATTTACTTAACATGTTGAAACAGAGTAAGACAAACCACTTATGCTGAGATTGATGTCATTAAAACAAATGTGTTTTCCTTTTCTTTTCACTTCTTCATCAGTAAGTAGAAGGTAGAATATGTGCAAATCAAAATAAAACATTTTAAAGGTGGAGTTAATTTTGTACTATTTCCAAAGTTGTGATATGAATAAAATACATCTCCGTGTTTAAGCAATAAAATATGAATTTGCGGTTCACCAAATGTGTCAATGTATTTTCATCAATTATAACATAATATAACCTAACATAACTGCTTTCATATGAGAAGTTGATAATGGAGAATAATATGAAGGGGAGTTAATATATGGAAAATTACAAATCTCTATACCTTTTGCTCAATTATGCTGTTATTCTAGCAATGCTCTAAAAATAATGTCTATAAACTTAGGAGGGTAGGTTTCCTTTCAAATTAGTGTTTTGTGCTCTTTATAAAGAGCAGCATAATTTGTAATAGCCAAGATATGAACATAACCTAAATGGCCCAGACCAAATGGTGGATCAAGAAGATGTGCTACACATACACAATGGGACTCTGCTTAGCAATCAAAAAAATTCTCCCAAAGCAAAGAAAACAAAGGAAATGGGGAGGGGGATGAGAAGGGAGGGAAGGGCACAAAGGACAATAGTGATGGTACACGGGTGAATTTGTGGTGGGAATTTTACAGGGACTACAACTGAGAAGAGAAAGCAAACATAGTACAAAAATGAAGACGATATAAAATATATATAATTAATTTTTTTAAAAAATAAACTCCCACCATTTGCAGTGATATGAATGGGACTGGAAGAGATTATTGTAAGTGAACCAGAAGGAGAAAGATAAATACTTGATGGTTTCACTTATATATGGAATCTAGAAAAAACAAAGGATGAGACAAAGACAAATGTAAGGCTGACATCTGGAAGCAGACCGTAGGTGTGAGACTTTCAGGAGGAAAACATGGTGGACTGTGTTGGAAGATTACTGGCACTGTGTGGTAGAAAAACTGGTGATTGCACTTATGGGAAGAAATACTATATTGTGAAAAAAATAAATACAGATGTTTAATTTTTTTAAAAAATAAGTTAAAAAGTGAAAATAAAGTTTACTTAAAACAAAAAATGAAACAAAAAAAAATCTGAATAAAAGTTACTGCTAGAATCTCCCTATAATAGTGCCATTTGCCACAGAATGTCATATGCACATAACTACATCTTTCTGTTCTTCCCTGGGAAATAAGTTTAATAATGAAAAATATTGTGAGATAAAACCCTTTGTACAGAGTTTCTCTGTGGATGCTATCAATAGGTTTTTTCTTCTGTAGGTTATAAGAAGCACTAAACCTCCATTTATTCATTCTTTGCTATAAAATTAGAGATGACAAATCTTTGATTACACAGTTCCACTTGCGATTTCCATGTTCCCATGGCAGATATTTCTGTTTAATCATAGCACTCAGTATAAGATTTCAGTATCTTCCATATTAGAATTCTTTTCAGAATTCATCCACGCAAGCTGTTCCAATTGTGTTTGACCAATCAGATGAAACCTGTTTGAAATCTGTGCAATATATGGTGAACAATTTTAACATGAGTTTAATTTCCTTTACCTACTGCTTTGAAAATGAAATTTAAACTTTATGTCAGTCCAAAACGAAGGAAAATGGACCTTATGTTTTTTAAAACAGAATATATCCCATAAAAATCAAATTATCTGGGTTAAACACATATAAAGTCTTGCTGAATACATAAGTCATCTCTTCTGTAACTTGGCCAAATGCAATCTAATATATTAAAATCTCAAGTATTTAGTCTTGACAGTAAAGTTCAAGTTTGCTTTTTGCTTAGCAGAGAAGAGATACTTTTCTATAGCTTGATGGAGTTCATTGAGTATAATTCAAAGGAAAGTTGGCAGATGTATGAGATAGAGACTCCTAGAATACAGGCTTCAGAAAGCCAGGATAGACAGCCCCACCCACCTGCACAAGCTCCAACCCACACCCAGGGGCACAGAAAGTAATTATGAATAGCCACAGTGATGACAGTCTGTTCAAAGGATTTTATTTGCCCATTGTGTGGGCATCAATGGAAGCCATCAATGTGGAGCTGTCATGATCTCTGGTGCTTGCTTCCCTGTGCAGTGGGGAATGCCCCGGGCACTTGGAGCATATTGCCGTAGCTCTATCTTCAGGGAGCAATTTGAACAGGTTCCTGGAAGTCAGGGAAACCACTCATCTTTCCCCACTACACAACCTCTAGGACTGCAACTAGAGTGTAAAGTCAGAAACTATTAAAGTTCAAGTGGTAAATAATGGTGCCAAATTCTTACTCATGAATGTCTGAAGGAAGGAGATTAGAGGGATATATCCCCTAACGTAAGCAGAGAGATTGGTAATAACTTACCTTCCTGAGGTTTAGAGAAGCAACAATTTTGTTTTTCTTATTAACTAGATACAAATTTGAAATGACCATGGTCAAGAGGATTGTCTACCCCAAGGAAAAACAAATTAACATTAGAACTGGACAGATATGTAGATATATGAGGTATATGTAAAGAGTATGAGCCATGGAGAAGTTGTTCAAACCCAACTAGAAACTGCATTCCCATACCAGAAATGGTGCAGTGAGCAGTTCTCAGAGGTTTATTGCCATAATTTATTGGAATATTATACCAAGTAATTGGTGGGCAAGCCAAGTTTCTCTGGTCTTTTCAAAAAACAGAACAGTTTTTTTTTTTTAACTAGTTCATATGTATACACCATTATCACCATTATCATATTTATGCATATATATTTACTGAAATATTTATTATACATATATAGATTTAGCTATAATCCTATATAAGTAGTTTTAGTGTCCTCTATTCTTTTAATTTATAGAAATTATTTATTAAGATTTGTACTTTAGGAGTTACTTGTACTTTATCAGGGTGGAAAAAGACCTTTTCCTTATATTGGCTTATATTGAATCTATTCAGCCCTTAGAAGCAATATATTTTTTACTATTAAAATGATGATATTCAAGGATTATATCATTTTAAAAAGTCATAGTAGGTTTAAATTTTCATTTTACCAAGACACTCAAAGAATGAATGAATGCATATTACGTGAATCTAGACTTGCCTAATTTATAGAGTATATTGAATTCCCTTAGGCAAAGGGATTAAGAATTCAAAAGCAGATTTTAAATGCAATAGAGAAAAGTAGATTTCTATTATGAATTTTTGTAAAGTCATATTAGCAACAAGAAATTAAATTCACACATAGGGTTTGGCACTGGTCCTCTTTGGGAAGCAAAAATTCAATACCTCTAGTCTTGTTAAAAGATATTAACTAATGAAATTAGTTTTAAAATTGTACACACTACCTAATATCTAAAAGAATAAAAATTAGACAACACATCTGAGAAGCAGAACTTTCTTTTTTCAGCTGTGACTTCCTCTTCTATAGCAGGGCAATGAATATAATCATACCTGAACTCCCTCCCTACTTCATAAAGGCCTCTGAAGTTCATTTCATAGATCACATAGTTAAATATTGATGTAGCAATTAGGTTAACTGGAATAAGTGCTTATTAATACTGGAAATTCACTAATCAAGACAGGAGAGTCAATGCAAGAGTAATATTTTCGTGTAAAAAGTACTATGTGAAATACTCTGGAAGTAAGGTTGGTCTGAGACACTACATGTGTTTGGAGCTGGGTAGGTAAGGAGGGATGACAGTAAAAAGAGGCAGGAGGGAACCAATACTTGGTTCTAACTTCAAAATAGTACTAGAATTCCTTTATAAAAGGGAAAAGTCACAGAAGATGGAGTTTAAAAGTTTATGCTAAAATATTTCCAGGAAGAACAAAAGCCTATTTTCATAGTTTTTACTTTGGACTTTGTATCCAAGTAAGAAACAGTATAACAGATCTTGAGTAATGGAACCAAAATATATAGTTCTAATTAACATGTTCTGATTAGTTAGAACATGATATACAGTTAGATGCAAAAATAGAGGCATATCTTTATAGTATGATCACATAATCTCAAAACTTAAGATATTTGATATTATAGGCCACTTAATAGTCACTCTTCACTCTCAGATTAACAAATGACAGAGATGAGGTTCTGGAAAGTTCTGTAGACATTTTCAAATACAAATGAGTTGATGCCAGCAATAGAATAACACCTCCCCTAACTTCCATGTTACACACACCTCCTTGTAACATACAATTTATTCATAAATTCTAGAATTATAAGGTTTATTATGAGTTTTCACATGGAGAAAAATCTAATGACTTTTTTTGAAAACTAACTTATTGTACATATTACGTAAATAGAATACGGAAAAGTAATAATTCTAAAAGCTTTTATATTTTTTATATTAAGTTCACTTTCTCTATCTCCTCTCTATGCCATGACACCTGGTCCAACATTGATATACTTTGAAATTAAAAAAATACATATTATCTATTAAAAATGGTTAGAATGGTTTTATGTATTTCAGTTGCTCATGAATATAATTTTTAGCAACTGTATGCAAGAAAAATGATATACTTAAACACTCACACTATGAGCCCTACACAGTCCCTTGACTTTGTAATTTTTGTTAAATCAATTTCAGTGGAAAATAGAGTAATTCATAGCAATCGCTACAACTCAGATTCAAAAAAATGATAAAATTCTTTAGTCACCCAATAAAGTTATGTTCACAGAAGAGGTTTCTAATATATGTGCCCATACTTATCTTGTAAAATTGTATTTTCATAGTAAAAGCTCCTAGACAGTAAGTTCTGACAAACAATTGTTTTGCTTTTTCATTAAAGCATAAATCACAAAATGTGTTCATTGCCCCAGGTTGCTGACAAGATGTGAAAACAACTTTCCTACAGTTTTGGTATTTATGATTTATTAAATTTTTAACTTCATAATATGTCCTTGTCATTTTATGTTTTATATTCCATTAAACTCTACAAAAAAGAAGATTGTTGTTTACCTAATCATAGGAAAGAATATGTTGATGAAACATCAGGTAACTCATAATTTGGAAAAGATAAAATGAGTCTAATAATTGTCACTAGGATAGGATGAATTAATTTCTTAAATGTATCCCATGAAATATTGGAAGGAGTACAATTAGTTTTGCTACCATTACTACTGAACAAATACTACTCACATGTTTGATGATATTTTTATGACCTAAAATATACACATATAAACTATCTCTAGAATTTTAAAAACTTAATGTGTTTTCAGAGGAAAAACAGTATATTGCACAATTCCATCTTACTTCAGTAGAAATAGTAAATCCTAAAGTTCACTGTTGAGACATGGACTTAATGTTTTCTACTTGCCTCTTTATTTAAGTTTCCCACCCAATTCTGTTCTTTTTTTCGTGAAGAGTATGTGTGTGTATCTTGGGGTAGGGTGGGGGGTAGTGGATATACTAATTACTCATAGGCTTCCAGCTTCTGTTTTGTTTAATCAAAGGAGAGAAATTTATTTACAGGAACCATCGAAAGTAATGAGATCAGGATGTTTATTCCCACATCTCAGCCCCCATCGGATTTTCCCAGGAAGCTGCATTTCTGTAGTCAAAGATAATAATCTCTCCTGGAAAATATATGAATCCTTATGTGGGAAACTATTTCACCCCTCATCCATGAGTGGTAAACATCCCTTGCTGTTTTGGCCCTTATGGTTTGGTTTGTTTCCTTTGACATACCTTTGAAAATACCCTCTTCAATATAAACTTTTCATAAATTACCAAATTTTGTTGTGTGATCTGTTTTTGGCCTATTTCCAATTTTTTTTGTTGTTTCAAACCAAATAATATTCACCATTTAGCCTTTCCCCAGATATTACTTCCTTTTTATCCTCTCTTCATACAGGTGAAAATTTGTATGAAGAGCATTAATCCCATATGCCATCTTCTTTCTCTTATCATGCAGCTGGTGTCTAAGTTGGTGGTTTATTGAATGTGCCTTGGCAAATACAGTACCTTAAGATGTGCTTTCCTTTTCTCTTCTTTGGAAATAAACTATTTTTTTCTCTAATTCTAAGAACAGATCAAACCTCTTTCATTATGAAAGTCTCAAAATTTATTCTAGCAACCTGAGTTTAAATCATTATTTCCTATGCCTCCATATCTGTGTTCCTATTTTACTCTGACCACATTGTATTATATTCCTCAAAGGCAGAACTATGATTTCTTACTCATTTATTTCTAGTCTCAGAAAATTAACATAAGCCTTGATACAGAATAAGTGTTCAACATTTTTTTAATCTGATTACTGTAAATTAACATCAAGATTATTTATTGCCAAATCTGGGACTGGCAGGATAATTTCAGGCAAATTTCCTGGTGGAAGAGCTGGACATAATAATGAACACAGTTACATCATTAGCTCAGGTGCCTCCACTCAGAGGCATCCTTATCAAAGACTTTGAATCAATTTTCTCCACTCTACCTCCATACTTTTTCTACTACTCTCCCTTTTCTCCCTTGAGTATCTGGGTTCATAAAGCAGGAAACTTTTGTTCACGATTCCTCAGCAGTGGCAAAATTCTTCTGATTGCACTGCATGCTACCTGACCCATGCCTGATACATTCAGGGAAAATGCAAAACTGCAGGGCTGGCACCTTTTCTGAAGCCTTTTTCTTGTATGGTGAAAGCTCTACAGTCCCTTAAAAAGTTGATAATACTAATTTTTATTCAGAAAATTTAGTCCCTGAAGTGCTCTATTACTTCTATGGTAATGCTGTGTGACAGAATTTGTGTCCACAAAACAGACCATTCAGAAATTTCTCTAGTCAGTACTATGAAAATGCAAATTTGTGAATAACTTAGAGATTTTCATGCCATACCCTAAAATGCTACTATAATCCTTCACTTAACATAGTTTAAAGGGAGATTCTAGGGCCTCCCTGGTGGCTTAAGGGGTTAGGCAACACTCTGTGGGGCTTTCACAGCCACTGCAGTGCAAGTTCTTTCCATGAACAGGGAGAGGACCTGCATGGTGCAGCAGACCTCTCCTGCCTCGCCTGTTGCTCTTTCAGCAGTGTATTTCAGTAGACCTACCTGCTCTCCTCCCACTCTGTCTTTGATGAATCCTCTCACCCTCATCACCTCTGGCCTGTACCCCAGCTCTTGTATGCGGAAATAAAAAAGAAATTAAAAATAAAGGAAGATTCTGGGAATTTCAGGTTGAACAAATATCAGTTCAACAAATGAGAAAAAGTACTTGCTCTATGCCACGTATTAGATACTTACTATAAGGCATTAATGTTTAATTCATACTACGACTTTTCTCAGGTACAGAATGATTATTGTAGCAGAAGAATAAAACATTTTAAGTAAAAAGTAGCAATTTGGTTTTGCTTTGGGCAGAATGAGGTGACTTCAATGAAGAATGTAGCATTTCAGGGCCTCCCTGGTGGCGCAGTGGGTTAAGCAACACACTATGAAGCAAACCGCAGCCACTGCAGCACAAGTTTGATCCCTGCCACCAGCCAGGGAGGGGATCCACATGGCATAGCAGACCTCTCCTGCCTTGCCCACTGCTGCCCTTGGGACAGTGTGTTTCAGTCAGTCAGCCTGTTCTGCTCCCCACTCTGTCTGGTGAATCCTCTAACCTCCCATGATTCTGGCCTGTACCCTGGCTCTTGTGTGCATAATAAATAAATCTTAAAAAAAAAAGAATGTAGCATTTCAAGGATGATATTGGGTTTTTGAAGGCAGAAACTTCAGTGATAATACTAATATTATGCTAATATAAATAATGTTAGTGATAATACTGTAGATAATAACAATAGGATGATGAAACTTAAGTAATTTAGAATGATGAAGGACTATGAGATTATCAGTCTTTAAAGTCTTAAAAAGAAATGATAAATACAAAGTTAGAAAGGTGGCATATATGCAGTTTGTTAACTACTACATCAATGAATCAGGATTTTCTACTGTAGGTAATGTTGAACACCTTGTATTTTTTGAGAAATGGAGGGTGATCAAAGATATCTATGTTAGGAAGACTAACTCAGCACTTGGTATAGGTACAGCTTCAGTGGGGCATAGGTATATGGTAAGGAAATGAATCAGGATATTAGTTTAGGCTTCAGTGATTTACAAGTACTGGAATTCAACAAATGGTGCTGGCAGAACGGGTTCACCATATGCAAAAAAATGATACTGGACCACTATCTCACACCATGTACAAAAATCAACTCAAAATGGATAAAAGGCCTAAATGTAAGACCTAGAAAACATAGGTAAAACGCTGCAATACATACATCTCAACAGCGCCTTCGAGGTGGCAGTCCCCAAAGCAATAAAAATGAGAGAGAAGATAAACAGGTGGGACTACATCAAGATAAAAAGCTTCCGTACAACAAAGGAAACATTAAACAGAACAAAAAGAAACCCCACTGAATGGGAAAAAATCTTTGCGTTCTGCACAGCAGACAAGGGTCTGATCACAAAGATATACAAAGAACTCATAAGACTCAAGAAAAATTAAGTAAAAAACCCAATCAAAAATGGGCAGAAGAACTTAAAAGACACTTCTCCGAAGGGGACATACACATGGTCAACAGGCACATGAAAAAATGCTCAATATTCTTCATAATCAGGGAAATGCAAATTAAGACCACAATGAGGTACCACCTTACACCGGTAAGAATGGCACACATTAAAAAAAAAAGAAAAATCTAACAACAACAAATGCTGGTGAGGATGTGGAGTAAAAGGAACCCTGGTACACTGCTGGTGGGAATGCAAGCTAATCCAACCATTATGGAAGGCCATATGGAGGTTCCTCAGTCTACTAAAAATGGAACTACCTTATGATTTGGCAAACCCACACCTAGGAATCTACCCAAAAGACACAAAAACACCGATCCAAAAGAACACCTGTACTCCTATGTTTATTACAGCACTATTTTTAATTGCTAAGACCTGGAAACAACCCAAATGCTCCAAAAGTAGATGACTGGATCAAGAAGATGTGGTATATATATGCAATGGAATACTATTCAGCAATCAAAAATGAAAAACTAGGGTCATTTATGGAAACATGAATGGAGCTAGAAGGAATCATACTCAGTGAAACAAATCAGAATGCAAGAGAAAAATATCAGATGGTTTCATTACTAGGAGGAATGTGAAAGAGCAACAACTACTACAACAACAACAAAAAGAAGAAGAATGAGCTCAAGGAAAAGGGCAATTACAACCAAAAGCAATCAAAGGAAAAAAAAAAAAAACTCAATAAGACCAAAAGGTCAAGGATAAACCAAAGGGATCATGGAGGGGTGGGGAAGGAAGGGAGGGCAAAGAATTGGAATAGGGCAGCGAGAACACAAGAGACTGAGTTGATGGCGCACAGGTGGAATGGGGGTGGGAACTTGCTGGGGAATATAAATGATGTCAAATATACTTAAATAAAAAAAAAGTACTGTAACTTTCATAGTGAATATAGATAGTCCTCTAACTCTCTAGCCCTTCCATTTAATTTTATAACAAATATTCTATTATATGTCCCTGAAGCCTACAATTTATTACTTTTGATCACCACTCTGTTTTCTTTTTTTCCACTTAAAATAAAAGCAACCAGTAGAAACCTCAGTTCTGACCATATGTATCAGTTCATCAGACCTCATCCACTTGTATCAGTTCAACAAGCTCTGTCTAGTCTCTTGCTCCAGACAGTAAACAATCAGTGCTGTTGAAAAGCCAGTCCCTCCAATGAGGTCCTAGTTTTATTTCCTCAGGCAGACAAAAGGGTATTTCTCCTCATCATCAATTGCACCCTTTTTATTTGTTCTTTCTCAATAACATAAAAAAAGTTGTTATTCCCTTTAAAGCAAAACAAAAAAAAAAAAAAAACACTTCCTCAAGCTCTGCACTCCCATTTTTCTTTCCTTTAACACTTTTCTACCCAGTTGTCTGAAGTCTATATTGTCGATAGAGGGAAGAAAAATAAATACATAGATTCCAATTTTGCTTCTTCCATTCTCTTTTCATACCCATCTAAATCTGGCTGCTAGTCTACATGTTGACAGTTATCTTGCATCTCAGAGAACTCTCACTTGTTAATTAGTCATGACCTATTAATTAGTCTTAACCTATTATATACTGAAATCATTTCTAGAAGATATGATTTAGTCAAATTTTCCTTCTTCCTTGAAACATCCTTGCTTGTTTCTAAGGTAAAATCCTAGTGTTTATTTTTTCCACCTTACTCTGAAGGATTATTCTCATTCTCTTTTGCAATTATTTCCTTACCTTTTTGGTTTACACAAACGTAGTTTTCTGGGACAAGCTTTTGAAAATAATACCTGATATTATTTCATTTTTAAATGGCAGCTATAATTCCTATCTATCTATCTATCTATCTATCTATCTATCTATCTATCTATCTATCTATCTATCTATCTATCTATAATCATCATCATCTATCTAGTGTCTAAACCAGAGACCCAAATATCAAAATGATTACCTCACTTCACAGTCTAGTTTTGTTAAAATTTAACTTCTGACACTGAATTCTTCATCTTCCTATAATTTACATAACAACATTTTCTTTCCAATTAAATCCTGGAAATTAGTTTCATTTTTCTTTAACTATCATTAAAAAAAAACCAACAGAAATTGTACTTAGAGTAATTAAAATATATTAAGAATATGACTATTGAGTGTTTATCTTCCTGCTATTGTCACCATTCTGTTCCAGCTATTACCATCTTCACCTACATTATTCCAATGACCTTTTACATCTTGATCTGTCAATTCATTTAGCTTATTTTTAACAGAGCAGCTCAAGTGAGCCAGTTAAAGTACAAATCAGTCATGCAGGCCTCCATCAAAAACCTATCCATGTTTTACCATCTCATTTGAAATAAAAGCCAAAATCTTAAGGATTTATAGAACCTGGCTCCAATTACCCCCTCAGACCACTTCTATTTCTCCATATGCTCGTTCATTTTGGTGAGACATCCTTGCTGTTACTCAAGCATAACAAACATATTGCAAGTCAAATGTCTTGTAATTTCCTCAATAAAGCTTTTCCTCCCCCATATATCTGCTTGCATTGTTCCCACAATTCTTTTAAACTTTACTCAAATGTCACTTTATTAAACATTTAAGTCATCCCTTAGCACTCCGGTCAATATTTTATCTCATCTTTTAAAACTCTCTATCACAATTTCCTGATTTATTATTATCCATAACATATGTCATATTGAATATACTATAGCTTAAGAATAATTTATTATTATTATTTTTTTGCTACAGTCCTCTGGAAACTTGCATTGTCATCATCAGCAATCCAATAAGATAAACAGAAAAACAGACACACCAGATATAGAGAATCAATATCTGAATTTAACAAGATGCCTATAAGACTTGTATGCACACTGAAATTTGAAAAGTGCTGCTCTAGAAACCTTATGAAAGATAACTTATCTGTTTTTGTGTATCTGCCACATAGAAGGTGCTCAATAAATAGCCACTAAATGAATAAGTGAATTTCAGCCTTAATGATATCTTACAATTATTGAATCTCACATTCACTGCTAGCAGGAAGGATGAACTAAAGTGAGGTAACTACAGTGGGAAAATTAATGGATACTGAGTACTATGGATTTTAGTGTAACCTCGCTTCAGTTGGGCTGAAGACATAACTTCAAAGATCAACTTTCAAATCAGCATCAAACCCTTTCACAGTCACTCCCATATTATTTCTCAATGAATATTCAAAATTGAAGAACATATAAGCACCTGAGCTGAAAAATTATTAAAGTATATGAGAAAAAAACTTCATGTTTGAACCTTTAAGCTAACAGCGAACCTGCATAAGGCAAATTTTGATTTGAGTTTTGGGAAGCATTTATCACCTTACATGCTTAAAGCCAAACCTAATTATTTCATAAATAACCAAGCATGAATACACAACAAATGATAGTCTTCATCCAAAATCAGCATAGTTCAAACTGATTAAATTGAAATGAAGAAACATACTTGGAGGCTTGTTTTCCAAAGGTGCAAACAAACACTACACTTTTATTTCAATTAGCAAAGTTTACATTCATTATAAAATTTATTATCTTTAACAGTTTTTGGACCTGTGGATGATTTGCAAATAATTTTTCTAGATATCTTGTAAGTTCTTATGCAGGTCTGAATAGATATTATGGTAACTGTTGCTTTTTAAATGTGTGACTAAATCATACTATCTTCCAGGCTTGATCATCAATTGCTTCAAAAAGCAAATGTACCCAATTAGTATTGTCACCTACAATATTACACTTGCATAAGATTTGCGTTCCATTAGGAATAAATTATTTCCTTCAAAATTACTGATTTATTCACATTGCTGAAATTTTAATATTATAGAAAAAGAAATGGAGCAGATATTGCTAATATCCAAACTTTTCAAAGTGTTACTTGAAATATGTATAGTTGTGTTTTTGTTGATGCTCATGTGATCTAGAACAATAGCATCGGAAAATGAAGAAGACAAAATAAAGAATAAGATTCCTATAGACTTGTATTGAAAAATTCAAGAAAAAACATAAATTAGAACCTAAAAGACTTAAAAAAAAAAAAAAGCAGCAGATGAGGGAAGATCACTGGGAGAAAACTCAATATCTTGAACAGTTAACAGATATGTCAACCTACCTGAACTGGTCAGGATGTTATAAATTGAGGTGTATTCCTCACTACATCTTTTGCAATTTGAAGAAATTTCTACCCACCCCAAACTTCAGTTCCCTGTGGACTGAAATAAAGAAAATAATCTGTGCATGAAGATCTCACTTATTTCACACTATAGGAAAGATGAGGTGAAATGTAGCAAACTGCTCTGTAAAACAAGATAGTACAAGCTTTGCATAAGATTTTGACATTGGGGCCTCCCTGGTGGAGGAAGGGGTTAAGCACCACACTGTGGAATATCCCCAGACACTGCAACATGAGTTCAACCCCCTGCCAGGGAGATGACCCACATGGTGCTGCAGACCTATACTGCCTTGCCTGATGTTCCCCACAGCAGTGTATTTCCTTCAATCTGCCTGTTCTGTTCTTCACTCTGTCTCTGGTGAATCCTTTCACCTCCCACACCTCTGGCCTATAATGTACCCCATTTCTTGTATGCATAAATAAATATTTAAAAAAGATTTTGACGTTGGGGCTAGAAAATATGGAAAAATAATTTTGTAGGTGATTTTTTTCTCATCTCCCTTCAAATTGCCTGAAATCTCACCATCTAGACAACAAAGAAATATATAAATTGAAGAAAACATAATACTATTTTTCCTCTTTTTGTGATATAAATTAGAGAATTCAGGCCAAGATATATATAATGTGCACATATCTGCACAGACATGCACAACTAATGTGCATCAAAAGGGTAGCCTTTAATTTTATGTGTCAACTAGGCCAAGGGCTGTTTTGAGAGCTTCTATGAGAGTGATTTTAGATGTGATCAACATTTTAAAATCAATAGGGTAGAGTGTCCTACCTAATGTGGGTAGGCCTCATCTAATCAACTGAAGACTTGATAGACCAGAAAGACTAACTGTCCCCTGAGTGAGGGATAATTCCTCCTTTGACAGCCTTCAACATGGGATTTCAAACCCATCAGTCTCCTTATTCAAGTGTCACTGAATCCTCCCCTCTCACTCTATACATAGATTCATCTATCTTGGAGAGGGAAAGAGAGAGGGAGAAATCTTATTGATACTGTCTAGAACAAAGACTAATACAAAAATCATGACAGAGAGCATACATTTGACTTCTGGGATTATTTTATTTACCATCCTACCATTCTACAATACTTCATCCCCTCATTTTATACTGAGTACTGCTGTCAGGCATGACAGCCACACTGTCTACCAGAAGGATCATCATGGCAGGCTGATATTATAAAGTACCATAAGTTCTTATTTATTTTAGCAAATGTTCACATCAGAAACTCCATGTTTCTTAATTCTGAACTTTTCATGTTTTCAAATCTCATGTTCCCATATACCCAATCAAGGATTGCCAATGTACCTGACAATAACACCTCCAGGGCTTCTAACACTTCCACATTAATAGAACAACCTTAGGTTTAAATCTGTGTTGACCCATAGTTTTTCAAAGTATCTTTCTACCTTCTATCTCTGTTATCTTTTAGGACTCTAATTACACACGTGCTAGACTGTTTGATGTTGCAGACGAAATATAGATAATATAGATGCTCTCTTGTGGTTTTCACACAAATTTTTCTCTTTGTGTTTTGATTATTTTTTTTCTTTGAACTTTCTTCTAGTGATCATTTTCTTTGTCATCATTATTAAATACACTATTTTTTCTCTCTCCCATACTTAGAAAACCAGGAGAATAAAAATGCTTGAAAACTTTCACTAAAAAAATAATCAATAGTCAGGAAAAAAATCCGCATACAACAGACTTTAGGAACACAATTAGATTTAAAATTATTTTGTTATTATGGGAAGTTTTCTGACCTTGTATAGAATAATCTTGCAGGTTATCCATATTGATTATATACATTTATTTATAGGCATTTTTTAAATTTTCCTTTGGAGTTCCTCTCATTAGGTACTGTTGTGAAGAGTTATGATTGTACTTATTTTTCTCCTGAGATATAACAGTCTTTGAATATTTGCCCAGTTATAGATATTTTTCTCTTAAAAATTATGTTAATACCTATTAATAATTGCTAATATTACAAATTCAATTTAATATACTAATATTGCAAATCTACTTTGATGCTATAATAGAGAAAATTCAAATTAATCTATAATGCATATAGTTAAATATTATATATTCTAAAAATACCTATAATGAATACTAGTGCTTAGGATGCTGATTGAATAATAAGGATTTTATAATCAACATATAAACGGCAGAATTACATATATTTCACACCTCCCCATAGTCTTCCTTCTTCATGCTCTGAGCTGTCTGTTGTGTTATAGCTTATTGAAGGCTTTCAGAAATTTTTAAGCAAGAAGGTGATTTAATTTAAGACAGATTTTTCAAACTGTCTTAACCACCAAAATGCCTTTTTCTAGAATACCTGTTATTAACTTAGTAATATATTCTTTAAAAACATACTAATCAATTTGTGGATAAAACCTGAAGCATCCGAATTGACTTGGAGCTCATTAGGAATGCATACTTCAGGTTCTCTCCACCCCAGGTCTCTCCTGTCAAAATCTGCATTATAATAGTTGAGAGGCACTGCTGATTAACTGTGGCTTTCTAAATACCTATCATTAGCAAGCAACCACTGCTGAAATTAAACTTATATTTCATTGCTAATCTAATCCAAAAGCCTTTGGATTCCATCACTTTGGGTCTCACATATGCAACATAGCAATCTGTATACAACTCAATCTTAGACTATCTCTTATTTGTAGAAGAGAAAGAGGATTCAAATTCTCCATATCTTACACCTCCAAAATCTTTACACATCTCTACTTTTCCTGTTGAGAGAAATTTGAATTGTGTATTCTTGAATGACCTCACATAAATATTGCTTCTGTATTTCTTATTCACTTTGCCTTTTTGGAAAACCAACGTAGAAAAATATTGGTTTAAATTAATCCATTTCTATTGTGAGGGTAGTGGTGAATGCATACAGTGTTAGTCACAGATTTATTTTCAGGTTAGTGCCCCACATGAGCTGCTGCATTTCCTGATTGAAGATTCTTTGATGCAACATTCCAAAGGTACTGCTTGGAAGATTTATATACCTTCATACCTCATCACCTGAACTTTGATCTCTCAGAAATGTGGTAAACCAGATACTTCTAATAAACTTCTTTTAGACTTAAATTAGTCAGTATATGGCCTTTTGTTTGCAAAGGAAAACCTGACTGATAGGGAAGCCAGTGTTTTGCCTCCCTGCTTTTAAGAACAGTAAAATTTCCTCTACAAGCAAGGTATAGAATAGTGATGTGCATTAAATAACAGTCTAGAACAGTGTTAGGCAAATAGTAGATTATGTATAATTAATCGTAGATTTATATTTATTAACATTACCAGATTACAGACTCTTCCTTTATAAATATTATCTATTTTTAATAATGTTAACTTTTTATGCCATTTTATCAAGATGTGTAATGGATTTGAAAATGTTGGTAAGATGTTTTATCCCCTGAATTATTTTTTCCTCCATCACAATGTCTTTATTATTAATTAGCAAACTAAGGAGTCTGGTATTATAATAGACTGTGCAGATTATTATTCCTGACTTCATTTCCAATTGCTACCCTTGTGGAAGTTATCACAGCAATGGCATTGCAGTGAATGTATATACTTTAAGTGCCCAAGTGGCCTATTTGTATTCAGGAAAGAAAAAGTCAAACATTGACCCCTTCAAATGGCTCTAAAGGTTGCTTATCACTCGCAAAACAGCTTATAAAGAATGCAGATGAAACTAAGCAGTATCTAGAATGATATTTTAAGTGTCAATTTGAAAACAAAGTCATAGGTTTGCTTCAGTACCTCTGAAGCTTCAAACAGAAGATTCATAGATGCCATGCTCTGTGACAGTGCTGTCCATATTCTGTATGCCATTTCAGATGCTTCATTATTTCCCATCTTTTCTGATTTTATAGTGTGACATTAAGGCACATTGCTTTGCAATTCCTGCCACTTACCTGTATTTTAGTGAGTGGAAGACAAAAAGAGATTAGATGGAAGCAAAGATAAGTAGGTATTTATGAGCCTGGTCCTTTCTGACTTATGGGTTAGTAGTGGGTGAGTCCCTTTACTTAAGACCATGATTCCTGATGGTTGGTCTTTATCTCCAGCTACATGTTCTTAGAAGTTTCTGCTAATAGTTCCCTTCACTTCTACCTATCCTGTCATACTAGGAGTATTAATTGTTTCCCATAATTATAAGCTAGAGGGTGCTTCAACCCCCCTCTTTGATTGTGTAACCTTATTTTTACTGTTGTAAATAGTCTCCTCATAAAAAAGTCATTTTTAAAGTATGTATCTGTTTTTCTGCTGGACTCCTAACTAATATAGTAATTAATTGGTGCAAGGAATTGAACTCAGGAAACAGATCCTAAAAATAGGACTTTGAAGTTGGATTGACCATGTACCTAATGAGTTTATATGTATCTTTTCTGATAGATGAATTGAGTGATGAAAATTTTCTGGTATATGATTGTGACAGGGTGGTCCCAGGAAAAGGGGAAGTTCCAAAATCCTGGTTCCGCCCTAAGTGGGTGGAGCTGAGGAGGAAAAGGAGATTTCTGCAGAGAAGAGAAAAAGGAAGAAAGGAAGATGGAGAACAGCAAGGAGACCTGGAGGAGGCATGTGGAGCAGAGAAACATGTGAAGAAACTGTGCTTGCTTTTTGGTCTTGGAC
>JAGFMF010011862.1:9685749-9695866 GCA_019455555.1 Galemys pyrenaicus
TATTCTCTAATTATTCTTTCAATTTCTGCTGTGTCTGTTGTGATTTGTCCTCTTTCATTTGTTATCCTGTTTATTTGTGTACTCTCCCATTTTTTCTTTGTTAGCCAGCTAGGGGTTTGTCTATTTTGTTTATTTTTTCAAAGAACCAGCTTTTGGTTTCATTGATCTTTTGGATCATTTTCTTAACTTCTAGGTCATTTATTTCTGCTTTTATTTTTATTATTTCCTTTCTTCTACTGGCTTTTGGGTTTTGCTGTTGTTCTTTTTCCAGTTCTTGAATTTTAAACCAAATATAAATAAATAAAAGTATTTGGTTGTACATGAATTCTCTCATGATAATACTCCTCCAGATGAATGCTCTAAGACATCACCCATTCACATGAACTTCAGGAATGTTCTGTATAGAAGTTTTGTCAATATTGTTTGATTTCTATAATCATAATTATTTTTTTTAATTGAAGATACCTATTCAAAGTCTATAGTATGGATTTTCAAAATTTAGGGCACACAATGAACATAATCTTCTGTGTTAGTTCTATACACTGTCAGGTGATGACAACTCTTGTGTTCCAAGCCATGAAAATCTAGTGCAATTAGTTCACTGTTTATAAATGGCAGCAGATAGTAAGACATCATGGACTACTAACTAGGCTGTGACATTGGGAATGATAATATAGCTTAAACAGTCATCATTTCAGTGATTGTCAAGTTCCACATTCTTTGATTGCAAATGGATTTAATCTTGGGAATTTTCTGGAAACTAGGGGTCTTTATTCATTATGTTCTGAATATTTTAAAGATGATTTAATTGAGCCATTTTATCATTGTCTGAATTGGAAAATTAGTGGGAACTTTCTATTTGAATATACAAATTCAGTGCTAGAAAAGACTTTTTTTGTTGTTGTTATCATTTAATAACTATGTTACAGTGTTTATTGTATGTCAGGCTTTGTTTCATGATCTGGGAACAAAAAAGATAACCAAAAATTAAAGGCTATTAGAGTAAAATTGTCTCATACTATTGCTCATATTTTTCCAGTAGTTTTTTCTTCATTTTATCTTTAACTGTTCAGAACACACAAAAAGTCAGAAGTTTGTTTGTTTGGATTAATTTTCAAATTAAAAAAAAAATCCAAGTATTTCCTTCATTAACTTTCAAAGCAATTTCTCAAATTGCCATTCATTATATTTTTACATTTTCATTAATAATAAATGCTTTATTGTAGATATTCCTCTCAATTATGTTGATAATTTCTCATCATTTTAGATAGATATGACTCCTTATTTAAGTCTAATAAAAATTACAGAGCTGCCTTATTTTATTAAAAGATTAATATTTTCCCAGGGGCCTCCCTGGTGGCACAGTGGGTTAAGCAATGCACTATGAAGCAAAACGCAGCCACAGCAGCACGAGTTCAATACCTGCGGCCAGCCAGGGAGGGAACCCACATGGCGTAGCAGACCAATCCTGCCTCGCGCTGCTGCCCTTGGCAGTGTATTTCAGTCCATCTGCCTGTTGGCAGTGTATTTCAGTCCATCTGCCTGTTCTGCTCCCTACTCTGTCTGGTGGATTCTCTCACCTCCAGCGACTCTGGCCTGTACCCCAGCTCTTGTGTGCATAAATAAATAAATCTTTTAAAAAAGAATATTTTCCCAAATTTCTATTCCTTCATTCTTTGTGTTTTATATAGTGTTAACATTTGAAGTTGTTCTAAGGTCTTATTGATATTTCACTAGTGAATGTGTATTTTATATCTACTGAAATAGTAAAATATATTCAATGCAGCATACAAATATTAAGTGTCCTTTTCATTGTATTTTGTATTTGTAGACCCATATATAACTATAATTCACATCAATACAGGAAATAGCTCAAGAGTACTACATATTTCCTTCCCTTCTTCTTACATACTATCCTCTATAACTTAAATCTATAGTCACTATACACTTTCCTATTCTTGAGCTTAATATAATTAAATCATATTCCTTTTTTATGTCTCTGATTTATTTTGCTCATCACTGTATCTGTGATATCTATTATGTATGTGTGTACATGTGTGCATATTATATATATAACTATGATACTATCAACATACTTCTACATGTGTTTTGGGGTCATACTATAGGCATATATTTGTATATAGTCACCAATAAATGATTTTTTTTGATGTCCTCATTTGTCTGTTTTTTAGCTATTTTAATACATCATGGAATACCTATTTTTAATTTTTTACTGAAGTAGCATAGACTTATAATACTAAATATCATTTTGAGGTGATAGTTCATTTACATTTCTATGCATTTCAAGGTCACTGAAATGCTATATATAGGAAATAGACCCGGGGAGACAATTATCTATGTTTTATAGGTAAATCCAAATTTTTCTTCCTTTTTGTTTTTGTTTTGTTTGTTAGATTTTTAGCAATGATATAACTATCACGTGTAGGAAGTACAAGGAATTTTCATATTTTTATCTGATTACTAAACATATGTGTACTTATTTCTGATAATGATTTCCTTTATTAATATGAATAATTTGCAGTTCATTTTGGATTTATCAGTATACAATAATATTTATAAGTCATCAAACCCATCCTTTCTTCTCAATAGGTTGAACAAAAATCAACAACCTAAGGAGCCTTGTGAAAAGGAATAAAACAACTTTTCTGAGACAGTAAATAAATATGAGTTACAGGATAGCTATATTATGTGCAAACATTGATGGTGAGACTAAATACAGTAAATATGTCGCCTCTCCTCAAATTTATTTATTGTTAGGTTTACTACAATTCCAAACAAAATGCCAGTGAAATTCTTTTGGAAATAAAATATGTCTTTAAAGTTTATCTAGGAAGAAGTTTATGTCAATAAAAGACCTGGAACTTAAAAGAATCTTGGTTCTTTTGAAGGTTAGTGGAACTACCCTAATCTGCATCCAATAGGAGTTAATTGTACGAATGACAAGTCAAATTATTATATCTTAAACAAATGAAGCTCTACTGTCTTATCATGTCTCTGCTTCATACACAAAGGGACTGATGCTGTAATGGAGACGCCTCATCTCTGTTCTAGATGGGGGATGAAGGATGCAAATACTGCCAGTTAAATCTGTTTCAGGAAAATCACAGCTATCCTAAAAATCTTCCCCAATACCATAGCCCATAATGTGATCATATGGCTATACCTTTTAGCAAGGAGGATTACAAAATATCTATTTTTAATTGAGCACAAGGTCATCTCAAAGTTGAAGTTTCATTGTCAAAATCTTATTCATATTCAATATATATGTGCATATATATGTGTATATACATATACAGTTTTCTCTATATAAATTATTGTATACTTATAATAATTAAGAAAAGTGTTATATACCAGTAAATTACCAAAAAAAAGTAAAAGCCTGGGAAATGATTTACATGCTCATTTCTTGGGAGAATGTAGGTAGATGATGACAGATTATACTCAGGCTATATAATATATATAATTATATATAGTTGTGCATTTTACTCTGAGAGTAACGAGAATCTGTCAAGGGAATTCAACTAGAATTTCAAAATATTATTTACCTTTTATAGATATTTATATGATTATTGCATTTAAAATGTAATTAGCTGTGATGTAAATTGATAATCTCTATCCTGATATTTTAATAAATTTCTATACAAAGAGAAAATAATTTTCATTATCCAAATCTATTCTAATGAGATAACAGAAAGAAATGCAGTTTATTAAAGTTAAGTGCAGTATCTTCCTCTACATGTTAATCATGAAATTCAGGGAAATCAAAATGTCTTTTAGTAATTATTAAATATGATAATTTTGAAAAAGCTATCTTCTTAGACACTAGTAGGTGTTTTAAGGAAAAACTTTAAATAGGATCATTTTTCACTAATCAGTCAAAGAGGAAATCAAATCACAATACTATATGTAAATTTGCTAAATTCTTTTTCTAGATATGTTTGTTATGTATGCATAAATTTTATCTGTCATTTTCTCCTTCTAACACACTAGCCTATTGCTAAGTTTGTTTCCAAACTTTGTTAAAATCGTTAACTTTACTTTCAAATATGGTATAACATTGGATATTATACAATAGTGGAAACCAGGTGTTCATATTCAATTTAAAAATGTAAACTTTACAAAAGATTACAATAAAATATTACAATGAACTACATAAAAAGTGAAAAACAAATGTAGGTGTATTTACAAAGAATCAACTGAATATTAAAGCATCTGTCAAAAAACAAGCAAGTGGTAAGAGTAAATGAGATATCTAGGACAATAAATATAGATCAACTAAAGTACCATCAGCTAAAATATAATTTAAAAAGAAAGAAAACACATTTGAAGGGGTTCCTTTTTTGCAGAGCTATTTTATCAGAAGATTTCTAAAATCAAAACCCAGAAGTATTTAGTTATTTGTCTGAATCCACACTACGTGGGTGATGGCATATTTGGAATATGAATTTGGTTCTACCTGATTATGGTACATTAAAAGTTTCCATCATTCAGAAAGACAACGAAGTTTCATGTCAACTGTCTCCATTCTGCTTCAAAAATCATCACAAGCAAACATTTCTAGGATAAGCATTCATGTGCAGGGATTTTTTCATAACTCAAGAATGCATTAAAGTTGCCCTTTGAAAAACTAGTGACCAAAGGAACACCCTTATTCACACTACATAGATGGCAAAAATAGGACACAATTTTCAAAGTCCTAAATAGTATGAGTCAGCCTTCACACAGGAATTAAAAAGGTATATTATCAGCCAAACTAGAAGACATAGCTCATTCAGAATATTTCTTTAGCATTTAACCATGATCTTTCATTATAAGCAAGAGAAAAATGATATCTAATTATGACCAAATAAATATTACACTGCAACTTAGTCTGTTCATGGAAATGCCTAGCCTAGGTATGCTACTTTTTTTTTCTATTCCCATACTAATGTTTAACACTTAATCATCATCTTTAAAAAAAAGGGAATATAAAACGTACAGTACATAATTTTCTTAACAACTCAGTATCTCTTGTCACATCCTCCTGCCATATTTTCATATTCCGTTCCTTTTTATATGCCCCACTCTTATTTTGCCTGTCTCTTGATTTATATTTTCCTATAAACAGTGCAATCAATTATACTTTAGAACCAACTTCTGGACTTATTTACATTATGTAGTTCATATGAGTTATAGTCTGTCTTTTAAAAATGTGGTTTCAAGGGAAAGGTTACCTGCTTATATCCTTGACTTTGGTTTCCAAATACTCATTCATCATACTTTTTCTCTTTAATTTTATTTTGCCCGTTAGCATCTGGCATCATTGTAGCTATAAACATGATCAAAAGAGTTTTGTTCTCCAACTGTCCCAGTAATCTATCAAAGATCAATCACTATGACAAGACCTGTCATTCATCTTAATGGATGTAACAGTGTTGCAAATGGAAACAAGTGAAACTTTTTTTTCTCTTTTAGACTGCAAAGCAATCCAAAGAAGAAAATGCCTAGTGAAAACGCCCACATTTGAGTGTTATCTTAAAAAAATAAATGAATGCAGAAAGACAAGAGAACTGAAGTAAAGAGAAAACATATACATACATGAAATGTTCACTTTGAGAAATTATTAAAGATATGTTTACTAAAAGAAGCCTATGTTTGCTTTTAGACTGGTAAAATTAGTAGAAAAAGCAATTAAAATGCATATTGCTAAGTTTCATTAAAACTGAAGCATAAATATAGTATTACCAGTATTTAGGGTGGTGATATTTAAAAGCAACAAGGTAGAACTAATGATACTCTTATTAACAAACATGTCTGAGAACCTGATGATCTGGCCAAGGGTTTACACTGAGATTATTTAAAACTCAAAACAATATGGAACTGTTAAGAGTTTTTGTCTAGCTTTATTGATATGACTGAAGAAAATTCAAAGATACCCAATCAAAGATTCATGCAAAGGAACATTTATTGTTGATTGCACAATAGGAGAGGGGTAGTAGCTGCCCTGAGGCACACCTTCCAATTGAGGGGGTAAAGGGGCTCTAGTTTTATGAAGTTGCTCACTAAGGTTTGGTAGCAGGAAAGTAAAGTAGAGGGACAATTTCTCACTGGTGATTAGCTGGCTGAGGTTTCACAATTTCCCTTTTAGCTCAGAGACTCAATGACAGGAATGGAACAAACTAGGACCAGGTTCAGGGACCCTCTAACAGTACATTACAAAGAAAGGTGTTTATTAAAGAATTTATCTATCATTTAAAAGAAAGAAAAAAAAAAAGAAACAAGACTGGCTATAACATATGCAAAATAATTCTGAAATGGTATATTAATGCCAGTGACATTTACACAGTCATTAAATACATATTTGTTTAAAGACTAAGGAGAATCTGGAGGGAACAAACTTTTGTAATATCGAATAAAATATGTGTATAATAATTACATGTGCATAAATACAGGTTTTTGCAAATAAAATAGATGGGAAACTAAAAAAGTTTAGTTATTTATAAAAGATTTTAGTTTGATATATTAAGGAGTACATAATGTGGTTATGTTTTAGAATTTGGAGAAGCAGTTGGGAAGGAAAATCTGTTTTTAATCTAGATTTTTAACTGGTAAATATGAGATAGGGCCTCATTACATAAAACTACAAAGTGACCTTGGCAATGCCCCAAGTCAAACCATGTAAGACTTTCAGCAAGCATCTTAAGTGAATCTTTTACATTTTAAAACCTTTCTACCACTCTTTTAGAGCAACCACTAATCCAGATTTGTTCAAGAATTTTATTCTACTTTTGGAAGTCCCAAGTCCAGAGTGTGGCAAATACACTGCTGAGGGGAACAATGGGAAAGGCAGGAAAGGTCTGCCTCACCATGTGGGTCCCCGCCCTGGCCAGGGGCAGGAATCAAACACTTTATGTAGGTTTGCTCCACAGTGCATTGCTTAACCCACTGCACCACCAGGGAGGCCCAAAATTATCTTCTTATTGATGAATGTTTTACTCCATTTTATTGAACTTATCTACTGGTCTTTTTTTCTAAGAGACCTTTACACTGTATTGGCTGAATTTTTTTCTCAAATATTTCCTTTATTTGCAACTACAGATAGGTCAAACTTGAAATTATTTATAGCCCATTCTATAATTTAATGATCTAATATAGAGCCACCTGTAATGAATGACTAGGAGCCCAAGGATCTTATGACAAAATAATACTCAGATTATGAAATCAAACACATGTGCATTCACTTCCTGTTTCTGACATGCAAGCTATGTGACTTTGGATAAATTACTTTAATCTCTTTAAGCTATAGTCCCTTTACTATAAAATAGAGAAAATAAGTATATTTACCTCACAGATCTTCTTGTGAAAATTAAATGACAAGATAATGATCTGAATCTATTTCATAAATATTAAAGTATTAAACAAAATATATTCCAATTTGTGTAATTATGAGCAGCCTTATATTATATATGCTTAAAAATAGAACATGTAATAAAATGATCATATATACACACTAGTGTATGTATCCTTTATTTAATCTTGACTTAAAAAGGCTCAGAGGTAAAGTTAATGCCCAAATGTAGTAACTTTATGGATGTTGTTTCTGGAGATCACAATTTTCTTTTGTTGACTTTTTTCTTTATTTCATTCTTATACACACTAATATATATGTGTGTGTGTGTGTGTGTGTGCGTGTGCGTGTCTATTTTTTTAAAAGTACCCCAAATCATTTTTGAAAAACTCTTTTAATTTTTTCAGTAAGGGAAGATTGCATATGTCATTATTGTTTCTTATATTTTAACTTTTAATATGTTTGAGACACTTGAAAAATCAAAAGATTTTCTTTGTACACCCAAATCACATAAGGTACAGTGAATAATTTTTCACAAACCAAGTATAAATTTTCTACAAATATGTCCCTTAGATACTTTTAGTATTATTTCACTTAGCTTTCTAGATATCATCCAAGCAAAATGATGTATTAATATTTATGCAGTCCTACCAAAATCTTATTTTTACAAGTTCAACTAAAGCCATGAGATCTCTGATGATTTATAGTGATAGTGAGATTGTTTTTTTCACCAAAGTTAATATCAGAATATATCCAGCAATATTGGCTTAATTTACAATAATCAAAATAATTTTTTGTCTAAAGTTTTCTAGTACACTGTGCAAAGAGACTGTCTCTTAATGATGCAATAGGATGCAAAGTCTAGTCATAAAATTTCATGGCTGAGTTCTACAACACCATTGTGCCTAATAGAGTATTGATTGAAACAAGTAGAAAGAAGGAAAAACAGTTGGAAATATTCCCAGGACATCTGAAATTCTAAGTAGCATTGCATTTAAGATTTTAGCAAAATATGTTGGCAAATCTCTTAAGAGTTGCTGTCGCTTCATTTCAACTGCACACAGAGAATGAAAACACTGCCATATGCATGTGATAAACAGCTTCTGGAAACAAATTCTTGTTTTAAGAAAGTTAAGAGAGCATTAAATTATGGTGGGAAATATTATTTTAGGTTTACTTTATCTTACTTTGTGTTTCTTTTTAAACTTGAGATTCCGAATTAAATAATGAAAATTTTGCTTCTAATTATTTTTTATGATAATGCATGCTAAAAGTTTCTCAGGGCTAATTTTCTCTCATTTGAAAATGTGTGAACAAAACTATTGTATAGTGTTATATTAAAGATAAATAGAGCAAGAATATATTCTGGAACAGCATTTATTAGGTATTCAATAAAGGATCACAATTGCTAATTTGAGTCACTTTAAAAATTCTAGTATCATAATAACATGAACAGACCTTGAAGATATCATGCTAAGGGAAATAATTCACAGAGAGAAAGAAAAACACTATTATTTCCTTTATATGTGGAAACTTTAAAATGAAAGAAAGAAAACGAGTTCCCAGAAAAAAGATCCTATTTCTTGCTACCCAAGACAAGGACTGAAGGGAGGGAGAACGGATGAAGGTGGTCAAAAGGTGTAGACTTTGAATTTTAATATAGACAAATATTAGAGAAATGATGCACAGCATGATGATATAGTCAACATTTCTTTATGGTATGGGTATGCTATATATGAAAGTTGTTAAGAGGGTAAATTTGAAGAGCTCCCAGCACATAAAATAGACCCATTCATTTATATCTATTTAATATAATGTATACTAAACTTAGTGTGATAATTATTTTCTAATATATATTAGTCAAATTATTATGCTTATACAGTTTTTATACATTAATTAAATTTCAACAAAACTGGAAAAACATTCAATGCTTTAAATTCTAATTCCAGATCAATTGTTTTTCTATTATTGTCTTAAAAACTTATATAAAGATTGGGAGCAAATTTAGGGCTTACTGAAATGAGAACTAATACTACTCAAATTTTCTGTGATCTCCCTACATTATAGTTGGTAACACTTTTATGGTGTCTATTATCTTTGTTTTGGAGTAGGTTGAAGTTAAATATACTACTTTGGCAGATCTAGTACCATATAATGTAAATAATGTAGTGAGTTGATAGCACAAAAATAGATGCCATAGCTTCTGATTCCAAAAGATTCTATTAAGAACTGTATGAATTAGGGCCTCCCTGGTGGCGCAGTGGGTTAAGCAACGCACTGTCGAGCAAACCGCAGCCACTGCAGCAGGAGTTCGATCCCTGCTGCCGGCCAGGTGGGGGACCCACGTGGTGCAGCAGACCTCTCCTGCTGTGCCTGCTGCTCCCCTCAGCAGTGTGCTTCCGTTGATCTGCCTGTTCTGCTCCCTGCCTGTTCTGCTCCCCGCTCTCTGTGGTGAATCCTCCCACCCCCCACACCTCTGGCCTGTACCCCAGTGCTTGTATGCATAAATAAAATAAAAAAAAAATCTTTAAAAAAAATAAATAAAATAAAATATCATTTAAAAGAATTAAATGCCTATGAGTAAATTTAACAAAGGAGGTAAAAGACTCCTCAATGAAAATTATGCGATATTGTTAAAATAAATAAGAGTCACAAAGAAATGGGAATATAGGCCTCCCCTGGTGGCGCAGTGGGTTAAGCAATGCACTACGAAGCAAATCGCAGCCACTGCAGCACGAGTTCGATCCCTGCTGCCGGCCAGGGTGGGGA